>PVIH01007446.1:0-15107 GCA_004025045.1 Sigmodon hispidus | reverse complement strand
TTCTATTGCTGGGATGAAATGCTGTGGCCAAAGGCAGCTTGGAAAAGAAAGCATGTATTTGGCTCACACTTCCAGATTACAATCCATCACTGAAGGAAATCATGGAAGAAGCTCAAGGCAGGAACCTGGAGCAGAATCCATGGAGGAATGTTGTTTGCTGGCTCGTTCACAGGCTCACGCTTAATAGCTTTTAAAATAGAGCTCAAGACCACTTGCTCACAATGGACCTACAGCAGCAATTAGACCAATTAATACGGTTCTTCACAGACACGCCCAGAGACCAACTTGATAAAGACAATTCAGGTGATTCCAGACTGTGTCAGAGCTGACAGTCAATGCTCCCTAGGACAGACGTCTACAGACACCTGCTTCTCCCACATCACACACACACACACCATTTTTAAAATGTCGACAAAGAAAAGGGCCATTCAGCTATCAGTGCAATGTTGACCACAGAGAACACTGTCAAGTGCATTTACGTGTACATCTGTGCAATGGGATGGGAGAATACTACCTTCCAAAGAGTTCTGTAGATTTGGAGACCCCCAATGTGGTCATTGGTACCTGAATTAAAGGTGTCTAGACAAGAATAAAGACATCCCATGCCACATTCACACGTAGTTGTCTAAGAAACATAAAAGGCTAAAAGTCACTAAGTGATCTCTAGTGGCCAATGTCCCCATCCTCACCTGCACAAAATCCAGATGGTCATATGAAGAAAAACAGCAAGCACTGATGGCCAAATAAAGTTCCAAACCATTAGGGAAAGAGATGATGATACTTCAGCCTGCACACCAGATAACCAAGTCAAGACAACACAGAGACTGTTTTGAAAAGGGGAACATAACTTGTTCAGGTATGAAATGCTGTCTCCCAGGGAAATGGAAGGAACTAGGTTGCCCCAGTGGGCTGTTTCTCATCCTGAAGCCAGCAGGGGG
This sequence comes from Sigmodon hispidus, assembly GCA_004025045.1. Lineage (NCBI taxonomy): Eukaryota > Metazoa > Chordata > Mammalia > Rodentia > Cricetidae > Sigmodon > Sigmodon hispidus. Next base: position 14,169 of record PVIH01007446.1, on the reverse strand, counting down.
CAGCATTGCCCTCCTCACAAAACAGTGTACAGGACTTCATAGGAGATCATTTGCTCAATTGCACTTCAAGATCTCACATCCCTGGACCTGAAGGGATCAGGAGAAGGAGGGATCCTAAATGTTCAGCAAGAAAAGGACCAGGAAAAAGAATGAAAAACCCTGTTCCGCTTATCAAAACCAAACCCACAAAATCTACACAGATTAGCTTAGGAGGGTGGGCCCTGCTGTGTGAGCACATGGGGATGATACATGAGTATTCAGGGTAAAGGGTGAGCATGTCATTTTCTGTCACCACCATGTCTTATTCCTCTGGGAGAAGATCATTTGTTTTCATCCACATGACTGTCTAGATTTTGTGCAGATGACAATGGGGACATTGGCCACTGGAGTAGAGTTCACTCAGGGACTTTTAGCCTATATATATTTTCCTGGACAACTATATGTGGATCTGTCATGGGATGTCCTTTATTCTAGGAGGCCAGGACTTTTCCTCTGTTAGGGTCACCATCTTTCATTCCTTTATTTCTGTAATATGCAACAGCGCTTAAAATTTAATTCACACTTCAATTCATGTGTGCAGAGGAAAAAAAAGAAATTTCCTTATTTATTAATTTATAACTAAACTGGCCTTTCTCCCATTCCCTCCATAATGATTAGTGAGAAAAACAATTAAATGTTCAATGTGATTTAAACGTCATGGGACATGACAATTTAGCCTGTCCCATGGAGCAATCTCAACTCTCTTACATAAAAGTGCTTAGTTCTAGAGTTACTTTCCAGTTTTTTTTTTTTTTCTCTCACTGAGATGGTCTTAGGATATGTGGACAGACAGGGACAACTGAGTGACATTTGGCAAGAGGAAGGAGTTTGGGGTTTGGGGGTGTGGTCACTGCCGGTTTCCCAGCCAGAACTGCTGTCACCTCTGACCACTAACATGCTTAAGCTGAGTTTACATAACCCATGGTCCAGTCCCTCCTGGGATGACCAGAACCCCACTGAACCCGGGTCCCTTGTTGCCTGTGGAGTTCCCTTGCTGGAGTGTTGTATCCTCAGTTCTGCAGTCAGGCCTTGTGGGAGTTGATGCTGGCTTGTGAACATTGCATTTCTGAGGCTCCCCTGCCCTGCTCTGGAGCCCTGTGGTCACAGGCAGAGGCCAAGGTGGTTTGGAGCAGCTGGAGGCTGCTGCTTTTCCCCCCCAGAGTTCCATGGGAGGTCAGGAACATGAACTGTCTCCAGAGAGGATCCAGCAGGCCAGATGTGATCATCTGGCTCCCTTCCCTCCCAGCTCCCTCCCCCCCATCTCCATAGACAGGAGAAAACCAAATGCTTTCTTTTCTGGCCTGGGCATCTATTACATAAAACTTCATGGTCACACCCAAGGAGACAGAGGCATTGATCCAGAAAATATGCTCTCCAGAGAACAGGCTGTGTAATGGACTGTTTTTTAACTTGGTTCCAAGCACTGCAGCATTTTTCTATGCCTTAACAAATCCCAGTCTGAAACAGGGATGGATGTCTCAGGCTAGTGAAGAGGAGTCATGGGGTCCTCATTAAGGTAAAGGAGAGATACACACTCATGAAATCTCAGTCTTTGGTATGCTTGAAATGTTAGCACTCTGGATAGCAGAACCCATGGAAACAACAGGTACACTGTAGGCTTCATCCATCAGGAGAACTCACTCCCTTGCTGATTTAAGATCTGCCCTTCCCAAGGAGGATGCAGTCAGTGTGAGTCAGAGCCCACTCAGAAGGGGAGGAAGTTGTGGAGATATCCACTGTGAAAAGATGGCCTAGCCTGTCAGGAATCCTCCCTGGCAGAGGTAAGTCATGTGGTCATGAGGTAAAAGAATGTGGTTGGTGGAGTGTTCCTTATGTCTATGTCCTTTTCTATTGAATGAGAGACAATACAACAGTTCAGTCAATCAAAGGTCTGGGAAAAGGCTAGTTGGCAGGTACAGCCCATGACTTTCCCTTAGTGCTGAGGGACAGGTAACTCATACTGTGAAACTTTGTCTCCCATAGACCACTGGAAGGGGGTCCCTGTGGGTAGGGTTGAAGCAGATGGCTATGTTTGTGGGTATTCCATAGCCAAATGTGTGCTCAGTCATGCATACCCTTGTGAATACATGTGCGTTCGTGTGAATACTTACAGGATTCTTAGCATCTGTCCCAGTAAGCACACAATAGTGCCAGCACTTTTTATTATCATTGGCTATAAAGACACTCACAGAAACACAGATACCCAGATGCAGTCACCCTTGTAATCAAGTACCATATACTTTTATACCAATGGCTAGTTTTATGTCAGCTTGACACAGGCTAAAGTCATCACAGAGGGAGGGGCATCAACTGAAAAAAAATGCCTCTATAAGATTCATCTGTAGAATATTTTCTTAATTAGTGATCAGTGAGAGAGTGGCCAGCCTATGGTAAGTGGTGCCATCTCTAGGCTGGTGGTCCTGGGTGGTATTAAGAAAGCAAGCTGAGCAAACCACCAGGAACAATCAAGTAAGCAGCATCCCTCCATGGCTTCTGCATCAGTTTCTGCCTCCAGGCTCCTGCTCTGCTTGCATTCCTAGCTTGACTCTATTGATGAGGATGAACTGTGATGTGGAAGCATAAGCCAAATGAACCCTTTCCTCCCCAGCCAGCTTTGTCATGGTGTTTTATCACAGCAATGATAACCCTGACTAACACAACCAATATGTATACCTGATTCTATACCTGGGTATGTAGAGACACACAGGCCCATGGAATAATTATACCTAATATCTATTGGGAGTTTATTACCCTGCAGACATAGTAGAACACTCTAAAGAGATTAAGTGGTTTAATCTTGACAACAGTGCCATGAGTTAATGATTACTGTTTATCACTCTTAACAGATGGGCAAATAAACTCACTTAACTGTCAATTCAAAGTCAGAGTTAATCATTGATAAACTTGTGACTCAGGCTGTCAGCAGATGTAGCCAGCTTCTCTCCTGCTCACAGACATGGTCTTGCATTAGGCTCAGATACAGAATTGTACATAGTTGTCTTTTTTCTTTTGTGGGGTTTAGGGAAGTGACCAGATCCTAGACTTCGAGTAGCTATGTTATGCTTTGGGCCTTGAAGAACCTCAAGGCCACTTGACCTCTTTCCTGCCCCATCCTCTGAGTGGTGGAGAGGTAGGGGGTGATTGTCTTCATTTTTTTATGGGTTCCTCATGCTAGATCATCTTCTTCACCTTTGTATCAGGGCTGAGTATTCCCTGGCTGGAGGCTTTCAAGTGGCCTAGCTGGGAAGTTTCTAGAGCATCCAGAGGGTTAGGAGAGAGACCAGGAGGGCTGGCCAGCCTACCTGGCAGCTGTGGACTTACTCTGAAGTCTTGTTATGGCTCCTGGCTGAGTGGTCATGGGTTTGAAAAAGGATGAGGGAGTGACTAGAAGGTTCCAGAAGACAAGCTGGGGGAGCCTCACACAACCAAGGGCAGTCAGGACTGGCTCTCTGGAGCATAGCATCCAGAGTGAAGCCTCTCTGGGAAAGGATATACCCAAGTTACCCTATAGTCTTCAGTCTCAAGGCTTAAACCTGAGCCAGGTCCAGTTTGTCAGAGAACAAACCTCCAAGGTAGGCAAGATAGAGACTTCCTAAGCATTCATATTATGGATATGGAACATCTTATGTATGCCATGCTGTCCTCCAGCATGGAGTCATTCCATCTCCTCAGCCTCCTGAGTGCTGTGGTTACAACCCTGTTGGCGCTTCTGGAACAACTGAGATGTCTGGAGAAACTGATGGCCGTGGCTTGGTGAAACACAGGAAGCACTTTTGGACTGGAACCCCAGAACTCCATGGCCTGTAGGTCAGTGAGAGTCCTCCCGCTCCTGCCTTGCACGGTGCTCCCAACCCTGCCTATTCTCTTCATTGCACACGTGAACTTCCCTGGTTCCAACCTCTCTTCTTAGAACTTCCCCTGGGTTTCCCAAATGAAAGTGAACAGCGTTAACAAGGAATAACCTCCATTTCTTCCTCCTTTCTCTCTTTTCCTTCCTTCCCTCTTTCTCTGCCTCCCACTTCCTCCTTATTTTAGCCAATGAGAAACGGAGGCACAAAGGGATTAAAGACTTCGTCTGAAGCCCCATGTTTTGCCACAAACCTGGTCCTGGTCATGAGGCTCGGTCACTGTCCCAGCTGTTCACCATCTACAGTGGCCCCACATGCTGGAGGGAAGTATCTGGGTTCAGACTGTCTATCTGTGTAGCCCTGTAGGTCTAAAATACACATGTGCTCCTGGCCTTGAGCATGCCTTAGAGAGGCGGCTGCTGCTGCCATCGCTTCAATTCAGCACCCACCCAACCCCCATTTCTCTCTTTCTCACCAAGGGAGGGGCAGGTTTTTCCCATCTCTGTTTTGCTAAGAGAAGACTAGAGTTTCTCAGAAAGGAGTCTTGGAGGCTGTGAGGGCCAGGAAACACACCCCGGACTATAGTATAAACAAATGTGCTGGGGAGCCTGGATCTCCACTGGGCTTCACCATGTGGGGCCTCCCAGCTTGCACTGGGGTCTTCAGAAGACATGATGTCCTCTGGTACAAATCAGGCTTTGGGGTGACCTTGGGCTTGCTAACCTCTGCTGTGTTCCCTTACGATGGCCCAGCCCATTCAGATTTGGCCAGTGGAGTTGCGGCTGCCTGAGAAAGCAGTCAGATGGGCAGTCCAGCATACTGCTTCATCAAGGCCCCTCCCTAATCTCCTCTGGTCACCCTAGTGCTCCTCTGGTCTGAGTGAGTGCTCGGCATCTCTTCTGTCTGTCAAAGCCCTTTGGACACTCATGCCATCAGTTTAAAGGAGACAGTCCTGTGTCTCCATACTCAGTCACTATAAATCAGGTTAACAAGGGATTACTGACTTAACATGACATGAGCCAGGCATGGTGATTCACATTTATAAATCAGCACTCAGGAGGCTGAGAATGGACTTGGTGAGTCTGAGGGCAATATAGGCTATACGGTGACACTCCCTGTCTCAAACAGTCAGGGAAATGTCTCAGTGGGTAGAAACACTTGCCACATGGTCTGATGACTTCAGTGCCATCTCAGGGACCCACAGTGTGAGGACAGAACCAACTCTGGGAAGTTGTCCTCTGCCACATGCGCACCATGGTATATGTGCCCTCAAATAATAATTAATAAATTAAAAACTAAAAATAAGCCACATGTGGTGGTATACACCTTTATTCCAGCTCTCAGAGGCAGAGATAGGCAGATCTCTATGAGTTCAAGGCCAGCCTGATCTACATAGTGAGTTTCTGTCCAGCTAGTGTTACATAGTGAGGCCATGCTTTTAAATAAAGATAAAAATAAAAAAATTTAAAAGATATAAAAATTAAAGTTGCATAATTGAAAATATATATAAAATGATGATGAGTTACACATAAATGAAAGTATGTAAGATATAAAAGATGGCAAAGTTTTATTACTAAGAATATAAAGGTTCTGATTATGGGCAGTGATATTTGGACAAGTAATTATATATATATAAATTTGTAAAATTTATGAATTAGCACATAGTTCTTTTCTAGCTTCAATTTCCTTCTGTGGTAGTAAAATTGCTAAAGAACTCATAATTTGTATTCTAATGATAGGAATGAGCTAAAGAATCAGAACTAATATAAAGGCTGTCTTGATTATGCTTAGCAAATCTGCTCCCATACTTGGTGGTTTTAAACAACCTCCATGCTCTGAGTGGAGACTATCAGGCAAAGCAAAGGAGCTGTCTTTGCAGAGCCTGTAACTGCTAATTTTAAAAATGAGGGGCTGAAGAGATGCCGCAGTGGTTGAGAGCATCTATTGAAGATCTAAGTTTGGTTTCCAGCATCCATGTCAGGTAGCTCACATGCCTTTAGAACTTCGGCTTCATAGAATCTGATGCCCTCTTCTGGCCTCTGTAGGTACCTGCACTCACATGTGCACACACATGTGAAGACACATACACATACCCATACATACAATTTTTTTAGAAAATCTTTTAAAAGTTAAGAAATAACAAAGAAAAGCACAAAAAATTGGAATCTGAAACCAAATCAATATAGCCACCACTTTATTATTCTCTTGTGGTGCTGAGAGTCAACATTAGGACATCTGTCACTGCTCTTACTTGGGAGTCTAAGACAGAGGTGGTTAGGGAAGGGTGTCTGGGATCATAGGAGGCTGACTGGACCGAAGGCAGGCAGCTCTGGATCTTTTCCTCTCCCCGGGATGTTGTGGACCTCTCTGAAAGGGAGCAGCTGGCTTCTCCAGTCGGGTATCTGGAAGTCTTGCAAGGTACTCAAGACTCCCAGAAGTGAGTGTTTAGGAAGAGAGAAGGAGGAGCTGGCCGTATTCTGAAAGAACACTTCCAAACTTAGGCAACTTATTTCCAGCACATTCCATTTGTTAGTGTGAGTCACAGGCTAGCTCAGACTCACTCACTAGGGAAGGAGCATACAGGACTGAAACAACAGAAGTGTTCTCTGGAGCATTCTTGGGAAGGTCAGTTCCACCAGGCTGGAAGTGGGGAATACAGAGAGAAGATGAAACCTTGTGGCCTTTGCTTTGGGACCCTCAGAAGGTAGAAGCTGGGAACATTGAGGAGAATGTGGTTGGAGTCCTGGGAGACAGGGAGGAAACCTTCTGAGTAAAGGATGTCTGAGATCATCACTGGCCTATGTGAGGCCATCGCTTTCACTGACATGGCAGGATTGAGTGCCCCGTCTAAAGCAATTTCCAAGTAACACATTGAAAGCAGCACCCTGGAGCTTCTCGGAGCAGACTTAGTCAGGCAGAAGAGCCGATAACAGAAAATTAAGGAAGGCATTGTTCCACTTTGGAACAGAATTTAGAAAATCTAAGGAGGTAGTCTCTCTGTTCCAGCTCAAGGCTCTCAACAGAAGAACAGACTTCAGGGCGAAGGCACAAGGCAAGGATGCTGCCAGTAAGTTGTGGGCTGAGATGGAGAGGAAGCCAAGGGTGTGGCTGTAAATCCTTCAGTAATGCCTCAGTAACACTCCAGGGCATGTCCTGTAGGGCTCACGGGTAGATAGCAAGGCTTCTGAAGACCTTGTGGACAGCAGGGCTTCTAAGGACTTCACCTGGCTCCTTACTGGTGGCTTAAGTCAAGATAAGTCTTCAAATAAATAAATGGCTGTGGCTTTTGTCTAATGTAGGAAGTTAGAATGTGATGTATAAAAGTCTACACACAGGAGCTGAGGAGATGGCCCAGAGGGGAAGAGTCTTGTCTTCTGGTCTTGTAGAAGACCTCAGTTCCTTTTCCAGTAAACACACTGAGTGCCTCATGGCCTTTGATTTCTCCAGATCCAGGGCATCTTGCACCCTCCTCTGGCCTCCATGGTACTGCACTCATGGTCAAATGCCCCTCCACACATTTACACAAAGTTAAAAACTGAGGGGGGAAAAAGGAGCCCATAACATTTGTTGTTGTTGTTGTTTTAAAGATTTATTTATTATGTATACAGTATATAGAAGAAGGCACCAGATGCTATTATAGATGGTTGTGAGCCACCATGTGGTTGCTGGGAACCGAACTCAGGACCTCTGGGAGAACAGTGAGTGCTCTCAATCTCTGAGCCATCTCTCCAGCCCCATCCACAACATTTTAAAGATAATTCTACAAGTTGGACTGAAAGAAGTATTGTTCAAATAAAGAGGTCTCTTGGCTATTCTTATGAAAAGGAACAATTGTCTTAGTTTGCTCTCTGACCCAAAACAACCCAGAGAAGAAAGGGTTTATTTTTGGCACAGACATCTTGAGTACACTCCATCACTGAGGAAGTCCAGAGAGAGAACTCAAGCAGGGCAGGAACCACAAGTGAAATGAAGCAGGGACCATGGAGGAATGCTCATCCCCATGACTTGCTCAGCCTGTTTCCTTATACAACCCAAGACCACCTCTCCAGGAGCAGCACTGCCCCCTGTACAGAAGGCCTCTTTAGGTCAAGAAAGTGCCCTGGAGGCTTGTCTATGGGCTAGTCTGATGAAGACAATTTCTCCATGGAGGTGACTTCCCTGATGATGTCAGCCTATGTTAGGTTGACAGCTAACCAGCACAATAATCAAGCATTTGGAGGCAGGAAAACACTCTTGGAGAGAAGTAGATGAAGGAGTTGGTGGTGTAGGTGTCGCTCAGTTGCTGGCTTGTTCTTCCTTTTGGGAAATGAACACCCATTCTCTACTATTGTGCCTGTTCCACTGTTCTGTGCTGAATGTGGAAAATAACTTGTCTTTTAGCTCACAAATCTTAGGATCAAGAACCATACCTGAGGGCTGCATGTGCACCTGTACCCCACTTAAGTGCTTAAGTTTTGGTTTCGAAACTTGAGTCTGAAGGGGTTCAAATGGCTGAGGCCTTGGGGGTTCTTGGTGGGCAGGTGTATTTGCATATTAGAGGAAGATGATTCACTGGGACCAGATCATGGGTAATTGGTCTTCAAAGAGAGTCCCCACACTCCCCTCCAGCGAAGAATTATACATCTTGCTATTAGTCACTTGTGTGGTCTGCTCCTTTAAATCTGAGTTGTGTCTGTGACTTACTTTGGACCCACACGGAAACAATGACCATGATGCTGCATGACTTCTGAGTATAAATTATAAAAGGTTTTTGGTTTCTACCTGGGGTCTTAGAATACTCAGTGTGGCTGGGCAGTGGTGGAGCACACCTTTAATCCCATCACTCAGGAAGCAGAAGCAGTAGAATCTCTGTGAGTTCAAGGCCAGCCTGGTCTACAGAGTGAGTTCCAGGACAGCCAGCCAGGGCTATTACACAGAGAAACCTTGTTTCAAAAAAACAAACAAACAAACAAACAAAAAGAATCCTCCTGTGAGTTAGGCTAATCATCATATTAGGAGTTTCATTCTCTGAAACTATTATTCAGTGAGAGTCAAGACAGCCATAAGAAAGGTCACGTGGCAAAACCAATTATGCTTAAGCAGATCACATTTGCTCCATCCATTCCTTTTAAGGCAGGAGAAAGAGAATGTAGGTGCTGCCATCTTGGATGCACTATACCATCAAGGCTGCATTGGGCTCCAGGCTGCAGGTCTGGCTGCTGTTTGTTTGCATGAGAAATTCACAACACCAAGCAACTGTCTCTCTCAGTCAGCTGGCAGAACTGTGAAAAAGCAAAATAACTCACTGTGATCCATTAAGGTTTGGGGTTCATCATATAGAAACAAAGAATCAGCACGGAAATGTCATCTATTTTAATTTTATAACTACAGGGTAAACTGTAAAAGACCTAAATTTAAGATTGCTTCTCATGTAAAAAATGGTTGTATGCATCTACTTATATGGGTGTGTGCATGTGTATATGAGGGCCTTGTGGGATGTCTTTAGTCAGTCCCACATTTTGTTTTTTTTGAGACAGGGTCTCTCCTTGAACCTGGAGCTTGCTAATTTGACTGGTTAATCAGCAAATCACAGGAAGTCTCCTCTCTTCCTCTCTGTGGGATTCCAGGGGCCCACAGCTGTGCCACATCTGGGTGCTTGATGATAGAAATCAGATCTGCGTGCATTTACCTAGTGAGCCATCTACCGGGCTCTTCTCATGTAAACTTTAGCAATAATTGTTTTTGGAGCCGCTGAGATGGCCCAGCAAGTAAAGGCGTTTGTTTCCAAGATTGAGGACCTGAGTTCAATCCTCAGAAGCCATGTGGTAAAAGGAGATAACAGAGTCCTGCAAGTTGCCCTTGACCTGCACGTGTGTGTGCTGTGGTGTGAACACACATGCACAAACCTAAAATAAATAAATAGACAAATAAATAAATGTAATCAGTAATGTTATTCTTAAAAGAAAATCTTCAAAAATGACTGTATTAGCTATTTTCCTTGCTTCTGTGACAAAATGCCTGGCAACAGTGACATAATGGAGAAAAGGTTTCTCTTGGCTCCTGGTTACAGGTGGGTTATAATCCATCATTGCTGGTGAGGCACTGTGACAGGAATGTGACACCATGACAGGTCACTAGGTATTAACAGTCAGGAGGCGAAGACCAGACAGATGTGGCTGGGCTGTAGAACATCAGTTTCTGTCTTGTCAGAATCACTTGATCAAGGATCCACCTCCTGAGGTTTCCACAACTTCCCAAGGCAACACCATTAGCTGAGGATCAAATGTCATACATGTGTGAACCTATAGAGGACTTCATACATTCAAACCACATTTATCTACCAAAATCTCAAACTGGCCAGTTGTTATCAAACACACACAAAGTTTAATTTTAAAAAAATGCTTAAGTAAGGCTAATTTTAAGCTTGATTTTTGAAATTTTAGTCAGATCTCGGTGGACATTTTTATAATAATGAATCATTCGCCATTGTGGCATTGCCCCATGTCTGGTTAGCTGCCAATGTAAAGAGTCAGTCTCATGATTTATGCATGTGGATCTTGAGAAGCATATGTGCAAATGTAGGTGAATCATAAATTATGTATCCTGGGAAATGTTCCACACCTGTGATTTGCAAATGTAACAAACACTGTGCTAATGTGCCAGTACCTATGGACCAATACGTGTGTTTGCCACTATCAAGGAGTACAGCTATCACACTCCTTATTTGTAAGAAAGGACTTGACTGATAAATCTGTCTTTTTTTTTTCTTTTACCCACTTCCACCCTTCAGTCTGTCCTACCATTGCTAATGTGGGAGAAAGCTTAATTCAAGGTTTGCCTAACAGACAGACTCAGGCTCCTCTTGACTCAAGGACTTAATAAGTGTCAGTTATGAGAGTGGATGTGGAAACCTTGTGTGATGAGGCTGAGTGATGGAAGACAGGGATCCAGACACTCTTTATAAGTGTGCTTTTGTGTGTGTGTGTGTGTGTGTGTGTGTGTGTGCGTGTGTGCACTTATGTGTGAAGTGTGGGGTCCTTCCACCCGTAGAAGCAGAATGGAGCTTCTTTTGCCTGTGGCTTCCAGCCTTTTTATCCACGTCTTTCTGCTTCTTTCCTGATGTCTGTGGGCCTCTGCTCCTGGGGAAATGCATTTTTATTCTGATTTAGTTTTTTTGGCTTAAACTTGCAGGCATGGGTAACCTTTTGACTTTGCAACATAACGCTGTCTACAAAATTCACACCCAATAACCACACAATTGAGTCACATACACAAAAGCACCAAATATCTCATTTTTTCTGTAAGGTTATGATTTTGTGTTGGTTCACATTTATAGGTATGCTGTGGCCCATGTGGCCCATGGGCTGTGGGTTGGCCATGTCTTGGAGAAGCATATTTCACTTATTAACCATGTGTACTAGTTGGGATTATTATTATTTTTAGCTATGAGTGACCAAAGAGCAATTCAAATAGGCCTGAGTCAAAAGGGTGTATATAGATTCTCAGGATTGGGGGGGGGGGTGGTCCAAGAGCAGAGAGCTAGGGCTCAACTTGGTTTTTAAGAGTGTTTGTTAAGGATCCTTGTGATTGACAGGTAACCCTACCAGTCCTAGAGTGTATTTGTATGTGGAGGGATGCATTTCCTCCAAATAAAGGAGTGGGCAGTAGCAGATCTTCTCTATCTCATAAGAACCACTCCTGAAATGTAGCACCTGGGTTCCTGGGACAGATTTCTCAAGTGGTGGACATTGCCTTCCCGAAGTTCTCTGCTACCTGAAACAGATTTCTCACTCACTCCTGTTTCCAAACTTCTAATCCTCCATGGCTCCCTCAGTGTTGATGTGACTTCACTTCAGTAAAGCAGACATGGATGACTGACATGCCAAGTCTAAGAGGTAGAAAGCTTTCTCAGCACAGACTCTTACCTCTTCTGCTCTGTCAAACCCTCAAAGATAGCCCAAGAATCCTAAGAATTTTACCACTGTGACTGTACAATATATAAATGTCTACAATGAAAACCAAAGAAATGATTCTGGCAAGCCACTGGCAGCCACCTTCCACAGAGTTTTGCCAAGAGGTCCTCATGGATAGAGTCACTCAGGAACAGCCTCTCAGCCTCTCCTGAGTGTTTCACTCCATAAGGAGAGTCCTCAGAAGTGGATTTCCTTCCTCCCTCCCTCCGTTCACTTTCCACTGGCCTCGAAGCTGGGTGGGAGCTGTTCTTGCCTCTGCCTTCCCATGAGCCTGAGGCCCTAGTGTTTCCTGACACACACTTCCAGAGCTTCAAAACGTCTGCTAACAACTTTCCCAGGGAGGGCAGCTGCTAAGGCATGTCTTCTAGCTGCCTGCCCAGCACTGTCAGGCCTGCTGCAAAGCTGGCCTAGACCTGCTCTCATGGAGTTTATGGATGTGTGTGGGCCATGCCATGGGCCAAGACACTATTGCTGGGCTAGGTCACCTCCTTTGGGGTATACCTCCTGGCTCAATCTGAGCCATGTTCCTTCGCCTTCCCGTGTCCCACTTACTTCTTTCCTTTCAAATATTTCCCCTCTCAGTCCCTTCTTGTGCTGCTTTTCTCTTAATAAAGATGACTCAACAAACTTTGCCAAACTCTAAAAACCATATGTTCAATCATATTGTATTTGAGCATGCCTGTGAGTGTATGTGTTTATGTGACCGGGGATAGACAGAAACCTTAGATTTCATTCACTACACACCATCCATCATTTAGTCGTTCACTTATTCATTTATTTATTTTTGAGGCCGGCTTCTCATTGGCCTAGAACAGGTCAAGTAGGCTAGGCCAGCTGGAGAGCATGTCATGCCCCAGGAACCCTCCCGTCTCTGTCTCTGGGCTACCAAGCACACCTTTTGTACTGACGCCCAGTCTTGTGTCTACAAGCACACACTTTTCCAACTGTGTTGTCTCGTCAGCTCCTCAATCCTGATTTTAAAGATGTTCATTGAGATGAAACTCTGCACTACAGCATGGAGGAAGAGTATCTCAGCAACACTAGAGAGATTTAGAAGCTATTTTCCAACTACAGCAGATGCTGACACCCTCACCCACCCCCAAGCTCACACCCCGCACCATATACAAAGGGCAAGGCTTACAGCATAGTCATGTAGACAGCACAGTACATTCTCTTCTCCTTCCTTATTTTCAGCTCCGCTGTTCTGCTATTTCTTCTTGCCCACCATTGTGTTTATCACATTTTCCCCTGGGAGCATCCAGAGGGCCTGGCCATGAGGAAGAAGAGTTGAGTGTGGAATTGTTAGATCAAAATCTATACACACAATAAAGGCATCTCCCAGCCCCACCTAAGGCCATGATCATGTGCATTTACTCACAGGCACAGAGCAGTGGGGTGGGCCCACCATAATCCATCTCTTATTACAAAGCCAGAATCTTTTCCATCTGTGTTTAAGCTGCAGCCTATGAAATAATGTCTATAAAAATAAGATTGGAAGTAAAAATATTGAATGCAATAAATTATGGCTGCACTGTGTTCTCTCCTGAGGGCTGTCTTGGCCAAAGAACCTTCCACATTGCCATCTAGTTCTGTGCTTTCTATGTTCCCATAAAGCATTCCATTTGTTCACAGGACGAAAGAGCCTAGATGGTGGAACCTTAGTCAATAGAGCCATGGTGTTTGGCTGTTGGTGCCTGCCTGGCATCTTAATTTTTCTTCCAAAGCCTAGTTATTCAGCTACAAAATGAAAGACTGAAGGGGGCATCCTGGGGAGGGTTATGGGCCAGTTTCCATCATGGCTGCCATCTCCCTCCCTATCACCCCATCGCCTCATGTCACCCTGTCAGAACCATGACTCTAGACTGTACGGTCATCTCCCTTCACTGATTCAGAATGAATACCATTTCCTAGGCACTGGGTGAGTGTTTTGGAGGAAGGGGAACCTAAAAAGGGATGCCTCAGAGTTTAAACCCCGTGTGTGGGGGATACAAAGGAATACTCATTTACACAAACAACCCAGAACAAGAGGAAAAGTTCACAGTAAGATACTCAAGCATTCTCCCAGGGTTGAGAGAGAAAAAGAGAGACAGAGACAGAGAGGTAAGAAAACAAAGACAGAGAGATGGAGACATAGAGATACAGAGAAACAGAGAGAGAGACCAAAGCAATCACACCACACACACACAGAGAGAGAGAGAGAGAGACAGAGAGAGACAGAGAGAGAGAGAGAGACAGAGACAGAGAGACAGAGACAGAGACAGAGACCAAAGCAATCACACACCACACAGAGAGAGAGAGAGAGACAGAGACAGAGACAGAGACCAAAGCAA
>PVIH01007445.1:65058-100495 GCA_004025045.1 Sigmodon hispidus | reverse complement strand
CTGATGCATCTCTTGCTGACCCAGAGAGTGAAAGTGAGTCCCGAAGGTGTGGCTACCTGTGCTTCTCCACAGCCCAGACATGGGACTTTGAGTAAGGATCTGTCCAGGATAGCTCCAGATCTGTCATTGACTTGGCTACAGCACATAGCCAAGCTCTGAATCCTGCTAAACCCTAGTTTGTTAATCAGTGAAATGCCAGCGGTACTCTGCTGCCCTTGATTTCATGAATGAGTCAGAAGAAACTGATGACAGAGACAGAGTTCCAGACCATGGACGGATACTCTTTTCAGCTGCTAGTGAAGGATACAAGAGTCCATCCAGCTTGTTAGAAGCCAAGAGAGGCTCAAATTTAGCCATAGGGGTTCAAAAGTGCAGGCTCTGGCCTGAGGTGCTTCCTGAGAGGTGGAAAAGCGGCCCTGTGCAGAAAAAGAATCTACAAATTACCTGGGAGGTGGCATGGGACTGGGGCTGGCCCCTCACCTGGGAGGCCATGATCCCTGCTGCGCTGCATGTTCAGGGCAGGCAGGTCCAGCCCAATCCTCATGACCTGCACAAAAAGTCGCTCCCGAATCTCATCCACCACAATCTGGTTTTGTCGGTTCAGTTTGGCGGGGGTGGCCATAAGGCCTCGCAGGATGGGGTCAATGCCACCTGGAGTCAAGAGAACAAGGTGAAAGGATTAGCTTGCTTCTAGAAACCAGGTGCAGTCTAAGGGATCAGAGAAGAGGTCTGGACACATGAACACTTGGGGCCCACATGGCCACAGTGAGCAAGGCTCAGCAGGTTTTCTCTGACCCTAGGGTACACGAGGTTCAGATGATCCCAGCTCTAGCCTCCTTCATCAATGAAACTGTAAAGCCAGGCTACATCTCCAGAGAAGGAAAGGAAAAAGGTTTCTCTTCAGCCTCGAACCTCACAACAGAACCCATACCGTGCCACCCTCCGCTATTGGCCTCTCTCAGCAGCAACTCACCTTCCAGTACAACTCTCCAGCTAGCAAAAAAGACTGTGCTGAGTGGGACCCGAGGGTTGGGTCCCATGGGCCGGTACCGATTGTCCAGGCGGAACATGAAGGGTTGGATGAGGGTGTGGCCATAGCGGAAAGCATTGGTGAAGACATTGGCGATGCGAGGGTCTACTGAGTCATTGTAGCCTCGGTACATGGGTAGGTACTTCCTCATGGCTCTTGGCCCTAACACCAAGGGCAGGTAGTCCCGGTATGTGATGATCTAAAACAGAGTCACTTGGGACAGATGTCTATTCAGTCTTCCCTGAAACCTCTGCCTTGGGGGATCACCGCATCTGACTAGGATCAGGGGCTTACATCTCATGACCTTAGGTCTGAGTTTAATAGACTGGCACTGAAGGATAAACAAAGCTCTACTGTCCCTGACTATGTGACCTTAGGTCATTTATTAAACTCTCTAAACCACAAATGTAAATGAGGAATAAGTTATATCCCTGTCCCTCCCACAATTAAACAAAATGCCTTGTTAGTCACTTGTTAGTCAGTTGTTAGTCTTGCCTTTAGTAAGTTGCATCTCATTTCCCATGGAAAACCAGGGAAGCTGAAATTACTGAGATTTCTCACAGAGCCCAGCAATAGCCTGCACACTGTAGGGCTAGGTATAGGCTTATAGCTGGGCAGAGGTCTGCTTTGCTTCACTAGTGATGTCCCCAGTGAAAGAGAAGAACACATGGCCAGGATGCTGTATGAAAGCCTACCTGGATCATGGTCCCGACAATTTTTCGGGCCTCCTGATAGAGTCTTTCCCCACTCCAGCGAGGATTGAGGCGCTTTAGCTCTGTGGCCAGCCGGTTATGCTCTCGAACGAAGAGGGTGTGCATGGAAGTGAGCTCAGGCATCTCACTGGAGCGCATGTCCCCTTAAGGAAGCAAAGCCTTTGTCACGTCTATGATCCTTCATCCCCATCCAGCAAAGGCCTTCAGTGACTCTCAGGAGCCTGTTCTCCACAAACCTTCACATGCAGACTCACATGTCAGCTCCAGGCTGAGAGAAGATCTTGGAAACAGTCCTTCAAAAGCCTGGCCATTAGCCATCAGGTTTGACTTAAGGAATTCCTTAAACACAAGGTCCAAGGCTTATACCTTTCTGTATTTTACCCTTCTCTACATGGGCACACAGACACACAGATACACACACACACTACCACCCACCATGACTGCACACACCACAATACATGAACAGAAAGAATACTCAATTAATACCTTGATTTGCTGTAAGCCAAAAAAATAGCATGCATGTTTTCTGCATAAATTGCATGTATCCTCAGAATCCTTCCTAAAACAGGACCCCAGAAAGCCTACACTATTCGAACATAACTGTCAGCAGCAGGCTTACTATAAGCCAAGTGCACGGCCTGTTGTGGTGGTGAAGGACACAGGATGACCTGAGACCACACCTAAGACTGCTCAAGGAAACCAAGTCCCTGGTTTCTTAGCCCTCTCTGAACCTTCAACAGGAAGAGACAGAGGACATTTTCTGCAAGACACTGACTGGGTCCTGGTCTTGCCAACTCTAGAAAGGAAATTCTAAGAGGAAAAGATGCCTGACAGCAGCTTCTCCATCCCCAAAACAACCAGAGGTCATGACTGTACGAAAGAGAGTGGGCCCTCCCCTAGGCAATGTATCCTTGCACTGACCTTGATCATCCTGCCTAGGGCCCCAAGAGCGACCATCAGGTGCCCTTAGAAGCGGAGGCAAGAAGAGACCCCTGTCACCATTGTGTTTACATCAAAACACACTGGTCTGGGCTTGGTGGCACATGTGTGTCCTCCCAGCACCTGGAGGATAAGACAGGAAGCTAGCCTGGGCTACAAAGCAAGCACTAGACGAGCTAAGGCTAGCCAAACAACCCAGTCAGAATCACAGGAAGGGGGTGGATGTCTGGGTGTGACCACAGTCCCTGCCCAATCCTATCCCACAATACTTGCTGTCTCCAATTGAAATCCCATCTTCTGTCTTCCTAAGACACCAAGATGTTCAAGAGGTGATCCTCTGTGACACTATCCACTAGAACCTTCTGGGGTGATGAAAACAATCTCCACTACCCAGTAGGGGAGCCACTACTCATGGGAATACGGGGATCTTAACTCATGGTTACTATAGAAACTTTGGACTTAATTTAAAATAATGTATTTATTTCAAGACAGGGTCTTACTCTATATAGCTTTGACTGCCCTGAAACTCATTCTGTAGACCAGACTGACCTTGAACTCAGAAACATCTTCCTGCCTCTGCCTCCCAAGTGCTGGGATCAATAGTGGATGCCACCATGCTCTGCTAAAAATAATTCAGATTAAATAGCTGTGTGTGGCTGCTGGCCCCAGAATGGACAGGATAGTTCTGGGGGGGGCAAAGGCACCACATCCCTCTTTGTTCTTTTACTTCTGTGTCCCCAAAGGATGATTCAGCTCTCTCCTTTCCCAGAGTCCAGAGGAGCAAAAAACAGAGATGACAGAAAATCCAAAGAGGCCCCATGTCTTCATCTTGGACCGATGGGGTGTGTGTGTGTGTGTGTGTGTGTGTGTGTGTGTGTGTGTGGTTTGGTTTTATGGCTGTTATTTTCCTTTCTGCCTCTATCCAACTTGTTACCAAGGCAACTAGACCTATAAGAAGTTAGTGAGACCACTGACTTTCATCACACACCCAGGTTGCTCCCACAGAAACACCTCTATGCTCCTTTAACCCAGGCTGACCTGCCAGGAAACAAGGAATTCGAGCAGAGCGGTTGGTGAGGAGGCAGGGGTCATCATGCATGTTGTCAAAGGGCATCAGGGCCCTGCCATTGTCTCGGAAGTCGGTATTGACAGCCAGCAGCCCAAGCTGGTTGGTGAGGTTCCGCAGCCTCCTGGCCAGGGGTTCTTCACTGCCATATACTGCACTGCCATCCACAAAGGAAGTGAGTGCATTGATCTGGTTGCGAATGGTAATGTTGCTTCCCGTGCATGCTGAGCAGGAACGGAAGAAGGGAATGCAGTCGGCTTGATTTTTGATTCGAGGGTCATTGGGTGGGATCTGTGGCACAGAGAGAGTCTAACCTCGCTTTTGTGAGTAGGGACAGTGGGCATGAGGGGCTTACTCTGCCCAAGAGAACTCTGACCCCTCCAACCTGCACAGAGGCCTCTCAAGGACCTATGGAATGAATGGGCTCAGCCAGCAGAGATGCTGAGGTTTAGGACTGACGAAGAATACACTGAACTGAAAGGCAGAGATTCTCCTTAGGCTTACTCAAGGCCAGTCCGCTGACCCCTCCTCACTATATGCCGCTTATCCAGTTTCTGGCTTTTCCTCTGGGTTCCCGACTCACCGTGCCTGTCAGTCTCCTGTCCCTTTATTTCCTTCTCAATCTTATATTTTTTCTCCTCATTTCCCTCCTGCACAGCAGGCGCCTTGACCCTGACTGCCCTGTATCAGGGTTAGGGGAAATCCCCTTAGAGAGGGAGGGACATGCTAATGCTCCTACCCTGGGAGTGTGAAGGAGATAGATCAGGTCCTCCTTAGGAATTCTCCACAAGGAGCCTGTCACCCCATACACACCCAGGGCAATGCTCAACTAAGGGCACGTATTAGGCGGGAGAATGATACCCTGGCTGACAGTTGGCTCTACTGAAAGAGACAAGTATTGACTCTGGACCGAAAAACCAGGACCAGCAAAGGGGGAGGAAGGAGCTAGGTCACAGAAGGGACATGGGGGCATGTCCACTGATGTGACCCATCCATGGTGGACAGAGGGGCAGCACCTTGAGAGGAAAGCACGGTGGCTGCTGCACGCAACTGGTCTCGCAGTTGATGGAGGTGAAGAAGGAGGACCTGGTAGCTGGCTCCGGAGTCAAGGTTATTTCATGGTCCAGAAACTGTCCCCACTGCATGAATATGAGCGCGCGCTCCTGGTCCGGGGTCAGTTGCTCATTGGGAAAGCGCACGATGACATTGGAGACTTTTCTAGCCTGGAGCAACAGGAAGAGTCAGTGAAAGCCTGGGCCCTGCACACCAGGCTAGGCTCCTCTCCCTCTGCTGGATGCTCACCAGAGGCACAGTGAAGCCACCACGCTTGACCCCGGGCGTCCAGCCAAAGGGCAAGGAGACACCATCTTCATACTCGGCAGGAAGCCAGCGCGCAAAGGCACGGTTGGAGGCCCCTAGCGTGGGGCTGCGCCTGCAGGGAAGCACAGAGTGATTGATGACCCAGGGGGACCTAGATCCTTCCCACCACACTTCCGGGATCCCCCGCTTTGGAGCCGAACCTGTTGTTGCAGTGTCCGGTGATGGTGCGATACTTGTCCTGCTCGGGGCACCTCACCCCCACGTCTTGATAGGCACAGCCACTTGTCTTGGACAGCAAATTCAGCTGAGCAGATGTCAGCACATCTGTGAGAGTGAGCCAGGATCTTAGACCTGAGCCCTTCCCCACCTCCTTTCCTGTGCTAGGCAAGCTGGTGCTGAGGAGCCCAGTGACACTGAGGGTGGGATGGGCTTGCTAGCTGGTGAGAGGAAGAAGTCTAGGCTACCACTGAGACTCCTTAGAGCAAGGATTCTTTCTCATTTTCTTAATGCCTCGACCCTTGAATACAGCTCCTCATGTTGCGGTGATCCCCAACCATAAAATGAGTTTCGTTGCTCCGCCGTAACTGTACATTTGCTACCGTTATGAATGGTGATGTGAAGACTGGTGTTTTCCTGTGGTTTTAGGTGACCTATGTGAGTCGTGTCCCACAGGCTGAGAAACCCCTGCATCAGCAGAAGGATTTTAGTAGACTAGGGAGTGGGAGGGTGGTGACACTGGGGAGGGTTACAGTACCAGTCACATTGAAAGGCCCTGGCCTCAGGGGCTGTAACTTCCTCTTCAGCAGGTCTAGGGCCACATGAAGGTAGTCCGCAGCCCTCACAGCTGTTCTGGTCGCGGCCACTGGCTGCTTGAAGTAGGATATGAGTTCCATGGGGCTGGCAGTGCCACTTCGAAGACTCTGTTTGATGCTGCTTAGAAAAAGGAGGGTCACAGAAGGGAACAGACTCACTCAGCAGAGCCCAGCCTATGGTAGGCAGACAAAACGGTGTCTAGAGTCACAGAGGAAAAGTGAGTCCTTTGTCCTAATGCTATGGACCTGCTGTCCAGACAGAAGCAAGGCCACTGGGGAAATGGCTTTGAAGGCGTTCTTAGCCCCAGAAACTCAAGGGTAGATAGACAGGTCCAGCTTCACCTGTGGGTCCCCACTTTCCACAAAGTCCCCACTGTGTGTCCCTTCTAAGAATTTGGACAGGTTTGCCCAGGGCTGGCTGGTGCCTGGCAATCGCACCTTTCTCTCCGCTCTTTGTAGGCCTTGTCCACTAGCTGCTTGGCCTCCTCCATACAGGTCAAGACCAGTGAATTCTCCACTTCGCCCAGGATTGCTGCCCAGAGTATAGATCACAAGGTCAGGAGTGGCCCCAAAGCCCTTCATCAGGCCCCAGAACAATGAAGGCCTGCTAAGGGAGAAAGGCAGCCCCTGGGCTGAGAACCTCCCAGTGTACCCACTCTGTCCCCCTTTTGACACTAATACCTGGAGTGACATCACTGGAGGTCTGAAGCATGACCAGAGGGGCCAGGAGGCCTGCCAAGACCAAAAATGGCTTCATCTCTGCAAAAGACCCCAGCCCCAAAGAGCCCAAAGTACTTGAGTATAGAGAGAAGAGCATTGAGTTTACCATCCTGAGCCTCCCAGGCCTCCCCTCACTTCATACCCAGCTCTATTCCAATGGGCCTGGTCAATGAGGAAGGCCTCTGTGACGGAGGGGTCTACAACCCAACCCTCCCTCCAGCTATAGTCTCCAGGCCCCAGAGCTCAAATCCACAGCTCACCTGACAATGCAACACCTCTCACTAAAATTGGGCTTTATATCCTGTAAGCTGGGGGCGGAGCAAAGTAAAAAGACATCTGTCCCAAGACTAGACTCTCCTCCCCCATGGGGTTAGGGATGTATAGTGGGAATTCAGGGGGACCATTGTATCTGGTAGAGACATCAAAATGAAGCAATTGTTTGTAGATGTGCTCAGGCTTTCATAAACAGGGATTGTTTTCTCTGAGCTGGTTTTCTGAAGGAGCTTTATCGCCTTTCCATGATCTTACCCGAAAGACCTTCTTGGCAAACCAGGAAGTGTTGCCCTATTGAGCCCTGAAAACAGTGCTGAGGTTGCAGAGCTGATATGCCCTTTAAGAAACTCATAGATTGCTGGGAGTGGTGGCCCAGGCCTTTAATCCCAGCATTGGGAGGCAGAAGCAGGTGGATCTCTGTGAGCTCAAGGTCAGCCTGGTCTACAGAGTGAGTTCTAGGACACCCAGGGCTGTCACAAGAGAAACTCTGTCAAAAAACAAAAAGAAAAAGAAACAGATAGGTTAGGGCTCTGTTGTGAGGAACTTGTCTCACTGGGGAAATAACTTTTATGTAACAGTCAATAAATATGCTTCTAAAAGGTTGCTTTGGGGTTCAATCCACTACAACTTCCCCCCCCCCCCGCTCATTCAAGGCATCATTGCATCCTCAAGTATCTCTCAGTCACCTCACATGTCTCACTTTGCCCACAAGGATGTCTAGAGAGAGAGACCTATGAAACACAGGACATGGGCAAGAGAATGCATCAGAAATATTCCCAGAGAGCACAAGCAGCTAGCCCCTCAAAATCTTGGTTAAACTGAGTATCCCTGATTCTTTGGAAAGAAACAAAATTCTGGATTAAAAACTATGGAGTTATGGGGAGTAGTGTAGCTCCACAGCAGAAAGGGAAGGAGATGGCGAAATGCAGCAATGCTGACCCCCTAGGGGCCCCAGGATCACCTCCACTCCAGCCCTGGAACCCGGTTCTCAGTAGGGCCAAGGAAACAGGAAATCTGGCTGGAGACAGTTGGACTTCACAGGAAGGAGGACCCTTGGGGCTACAGACTCAACTTCCTCTGTCTCTCCACAGCCCCTTCTTGACTTCTGTTCGGAGGGACCCTTGTCTGTTTCTGGAGGAGGCAGGGCTCATTGTGGTTAATGGTCAGTTGATGATGTGGCCTGGGGCCTCCCCTAGGCAGGACCAGTCAGTTAGTAAGGTTTGGGTTAGTGATTCAGGATCCTTATGAAATAGAAAAGAGTTTCTCCCTTGAGAAAGGCTGCTGTTCTCAATGGGGAAAAGTAGGGTGGCTGTCCTCAGGCCTGGGCAGGAGTGTTTGGTCACCCTCTGTCAACTATTCCTGTCTGTGCTCAGATCCCATCCTGGCCAAGGAATAAAGGACAGGGCCACACTCACATATCTTCCACTGTGTCCAGAGATCTTGTCACCTGGGAAACTGATCCCAGGCTTAGGCTGTACTATGTATGAACTTGGACAAATGGCTTTTTGAGAATCAGGTCTAGAATTTTAGAAGCTTTTCAATATATATTTTTAAAAAGATGTATTTAGTTAATTTGTATACATTGTTCAATCTGCCTGAGCTCCAGAGGAAGGCACCAGATCTCATTATAGACGGTTATGAGCTGCCATGTAGTTGCTGGGACTTGAACTGAGGATCTCTGGAAGAACAGCCAGTGCTCCTAACCTCTGAGCCATCTCTGCAGCCCTTAAATATATTTTTGAAAATCTGCAAGTAGCATATATTCATCTGTGAGAATCTAGAGGGTAATAATAAGCAAGAAATAAGAATGAATTGAACAGGAGGTTCTGTCCACTGCTCTGATGCTGGGGATTGGGAAGCAGGGCAGGAAAGTCAGAAGTCAGAAGTCAGCCTGACTTGCATGAGACCTGTCTCAGAAGTAAAACAAAGCACATAAAAATTATTTATAACTAGTTGATTTTTTCAAGGTTTGTCATTGATTTTCACATAAATAAGCAATAAGAAATAACAACATTTGCCATAATCCTAGTATTCACCAATACTTTAATAATTTACTATGCTTTATGTAGAAATATTATTTCTCTTGAAAGAGTATTAAGAATAATTTTATATTATTCTATAACTTCTTAACACATGGACTCATTATATTGCCCAGGCTGGTCTTGAACATGAACACCTCTTGCTTCAGCCTCTGGATTTTTAGGATCACAAATAAATCCGACCACCCAGACTGTCTCAACTTCTTATAGGACTCAACAGTTTAGTCTCCACCCCTTCTAGTCAATACACAAGCATTTGTTTCATTTTTCAAATTTGTTTGCTTCTACTTATTTATTTATTGGGTGTGTGCGCATGTTTTCACACAGCTGTCAGAGGACACCTACAGAGGTCAGCTCTCTTTTACCACATGGACCCTAAGGGTGAAGCTCGAAGCCTCGGTTGTGGTGAAACTCCTTCACCACAGGCCATCTCTCTGGCCCCTTTTCTCTCATTTCTTTTCGCTTGTTTGTTTGGAGACAGGGTCTCTCTATGTAGCCCGAGATATCCTCAAGCTCCCTATAGACCAGGCTAGCCTCCAATTTACAGAGATCCTTCTGCTGGAATTAAAGGTGTGCACCACCATACTTAGTGTCATTTGCTTTATATGTATGCCTGCAGATTCTGTTTGGATAGTTTAGGTGATTCATGAACTAACCCTTTCTTGTTAGATACTTGGATTGTTTGCAGTTTTCACTGTTCTGGACGCTATTTGGAGGAACAACCTTGGAGATAACTCTCTAGTCACATCTTCAGTTATTTCCTTAAGTAAGAAATCTTCCCATTGATTAAGCCCTGCATGTCTTTAATCCCAGCACTGAGAATGCTGAGGCTGGTGGATTCTGATCTTGAAGCCAGCCTGTTTGAGACAGAGGAAGACTCAGTCTCAATTCATTTTTTTCAGACAATGATAGCAGTAAAATCTGGGCTTGCACAATTTTAGGACTTTAGAATCTGTTGCCAATGCCCATCATGAGGATTGCACTCCGTTCTTCCAGCAGCCAGGCTTGACACACCTGCTCCCCATGGCCCTCATCAGCCCTTCTGAAGTCACTGGAAGGAAGAGATGGTTAAGAAAGTCCACCGTGAAAATGCTGTTGCCAAGGAGACTAGTGCCACCACGCAGTTAAGGTGTCAGGTTCCCTGGCTTCCAAGTCTCTCTATTCCCCCATTTACCCCTCAGTGCATGGGCTGTAGGTCTTGGTTTGCACAGGGCCTCGAGGTATTCTGTGACTTCCCCATGATTCTGACCATTTAATCATGTCACACCTGGGGCCACTGCAAGGCCAGCACCATCCCTTATCTGTTTTGTTTTTCCCTAGCCTAGGAGGCCCTTTGTGTGTCTGCTGTTCCTAGGCTCTGAGAACTTGGAGGATCAGAAGATGATGACGCCCTGGAAAGGGATCCAAACAAGCATTGTCCCTGCAGTCACGACTCCGCTCCCTTCCCAGGGAAGGTCTTCGGAGGGCACCCCTGGAACTGTGGCACCTCCAGACTGCAGTGATCATGGGAGGGAACACCCCATCTGGTGCACATACCTCTCTGCTCTCCCCTCTCCTCCATGGACTTTCCCAAACATCTGAGCCCTAGGGTTTAGTCCAGCTTCCTGTGCTATAACTGGGCAGCAAGCATTTGCCAACTACAGTGCTTTCTTAACACTGTTAAGGAAACAGTTCAGTTGCAATTAGAGGAAGGTGTGTGTGTGTGTGTGTGTGTGTGTGTGTGTGTAAGCACCTCCAGCAAGCAATGGAAGCTGGATATCAGGCACTGACACTGAGATGCAAACACAACAATTGCATCCACTCTATAGATAGACCTTGCGTTGACTTTCTTCAAAATCTTCCTTCAGTAAAGATTTGAGATTACATCATGTGTTGAGGATATAGCTCTGCTGATAGGATGCTTCCTAGAGTGCAGGAGGCCAGCGGTTCAGTCCCCAGTGCTGCATGAATTGGGCAGATTGTAACACACCTATAACTATATATATATATGTATATATATATGAGGTATATGGAGCCCTATGTCCAAAAAATTAGAGATGCGATTAAAATTCCACCTCTACAAGGTTACGGTGACACTCCCAGCATTGGCTGCTTTCTAGCTCTCTTTAAACATAAATACTGTGGTCAGCTTTATTTGTCTCCAAACCACACATCATACATTTATTCATTTTGTGGGTTTGTGGGAAATATTTTTCAATAACTGACATCACTTTATATATATATATATTGCTCAGCAACATGTTTCTTTCACTCAAGAACATATCTCAGCTGGGAGTGTACAATGGTGGAGTGTTTGCCTGAACAAAGCCCTGGGCTTACTCTTTGCCATTGAGGAGGGAGAGAGGGAGGAGGAGGAGGAGAAGGAGGAAGAGAAGGAGGAGGGGGGAGGGAGAGAGAGAGAGAGAGAGAGAGAGAGAGAGAAAGAGAGTTCAGATATGCCTTATGTTACTTTAAAAAAAAAAAAAAACATGTCACTTAAGCATATACACAAGACCTGCACAAGCTCAGGGCAGACCAAGTTGTGGGGGCAGATGGGAGCTGAGTACAAGCCCCACCTCTAGTTCTATGGGCGGCTCCTAGCTGAGGAGAGTGAGTTAGTTTTCACTAAGGATGTGACCCCTGATAGGTTGAATGTGCTCTAGAGGATGCCCATGCCCAAGAGTAAGTAAGCAGTACAAATTAGTTTAAAAGAGAGGGGAGATGGCTCAGAGGTTGAGAGCATTGACTGCTCTTCCCAAGGTCCTGAGTTCAATTCCCAGCAATCACATGGTGGCTCACAACCATCTATGATGACATCTGGTACCCTCTTCTGTATATATAATAAATAAAGACAGATTCTTTGCTTTAGAAAAAAAAAAGAAATTTAAAAGAGAAAAGTGGGACACTGAGTTGGGTGCTTAAGGAAAGGAACTGTGGATCGGGAGGAGTGGAGGAAAGGTGAATATGAACGAACTACAATGTATGAATTCTCACTGTCTAAATTGTTACTTCAGAGCTGGGCCATGGCTCAGTGGTATAGTACTTACCTTGCATGTATGAGGTCCCTAAGTTAAATCCAGTTTTGTGAAAAGTCCTTTGATTTAAATTATTACATTTCCTTCATTGTGCTATATGGTTTTTATGTGATCAATTTTCTCTTAATAGATGCTGACATTTTTTCATTATTAAAAACAATTAAATAGGAATCCTCTTATGCACATACCTATTTTCTGGTGTAAAGTGGTTACAAGATTTTAGCATTTGTGCTTTTCTGTTCTGAAGACTCAACCCTCAGCAAGCACACTACCACTGAGCAGTGGGCTCTGGCATTTTAATTGTTTTAAGGAAGGGGGTGTCCCACTGTGTACATTCCCTGCCTCTAAGGCATTGTTTTGGATTTTCATTCACTAGGTATTTCCAAACTGCTCTCCAGTGGATCTTGTTTTCTTTTTGCAAAACTGGAATGGGATCACATGATATTCAGTCTTGCCTCTTGGATGAGTAGAGAGATTGAATTTGTTTTTATTTGCATTATAAAGCACCGTCAGTTTTCTGTCTGCTTTTGTCCATTTTTCTCTTGAATTGTCACTTTTTATTGATTTGTAAAAGTTGTCCATGTTCTGTGTCAAAGATCATCCTTCAGTTATGGGTGTTGCCACTGATGAAGAAGATATGTGTTAGTTATTTTGTGAATATTTCCTTTATGAACTTATTTCTATTTATTTTTCATGCCATTGGATAACCTCCTTCATAGTTAGCCTTTTGTCCCGCCTTTTCTTCCTTTTCCTGTCCCCTCTTTAAGGTAGTAAACATATATTCTTGTGTGTGCTTATAAAATATTAAGTTGATATTTAGGTTTTAACTCATTTTAAAGTTTTGTACATCAAACAGGGAGATACCATAAAGATTATTTATTTATTTTGCTTTCTTTGAAACAGGATCTCACTATGTGGCCCTAGGCTGGTCTGGATCTCACTATATAGTCAAACTCAATGAGAAGATCCTCCTGCCTCTGCCTCCCAAGTGCTGAGATTAAAGGTGTGTGCCTTCAGCCCCAGCAAGATATCTTAACACTGATGAGTCATTTCTCTGCTGATTCAAGATAGACTTCTGTCACTAACGCACAAAGTGAGTATTTCTAGTTTATCCCAATCTACTGGTTTCTTAGTTCATTTACTTACCCTGTATTAATACGTCACCATCACAACTACTCTAGTTGCCCAGTGTTTCATGGATGGAGATTTAGATTTGTTGCTGATGTGTCTGGCCCGGCTCCCTGGGATGAAGCAGTATGCTGAACTCTCCTGAGCTGAGGTTTCGGGATATGATTCCCCACTGTTTTTTCTTCTTATAATCCTGTTGTTTGCAGCCTAAGCAGCCCATGTCTTGCTTTTAGATGAGGTGCCTGCTCATCCGTTCTGTTTTCTTTGTATCTGTTATTTCTATGGATCTGGTGGATGGGGAGGAGGCTATGCAGTGTGTGGCCAGCCCACTATCTTGAAATATTGCTTTCCTTTTTATATTTCCTTTACCCACTTCCCAAGGTGTCTCTCCCCACCAGCCTACCCTATCTCATACCTGATCCAGAAGCAAGAGGCATTTGGTGCTGATGAACTTTGCCTCAGCCACCCTTCAAGGAAAGGGTGTGGAAGTCACGAATCCAAAGTCATCAACATGCCCTATCCCTCTAAAGAGTTTTTGCCCAGACAGAGGCTAGCATCAATTTTGTGAAAATAGACTTTATTGTAATAAAATGTCTTTTTAAACAAATGCCCCCACCATCCCACACCCCTGGAGACCAGGGTAGGGGTGGGGGTTCAATCAAACATCTTCCACCACAGCAAAGAAAACATGCAAAGAGACTCGCCCGGACAAGGGGTGAAGGATGAGATGGCTGGAGTCAGGGTAGAGACACCCCTACCCACTCTGAACAAGGATGTATGAAAATAGCTGCATAAATCTGTCCTTTCCCTCAGCCCCCTGGACCCCAACAGGGTCTGGAAGAAAATGATGCAAAAGAGAAGTTGAATCCAATGAGCAAAATAAGGCAAACCCAGCTCCTGCTTTCTACCCCCTGGTCCCCTGGGCTTGGGGGATGGGATGACACAGAGGCCAGGTGGCCAGGGCAGGAAGGGGTGGAGCACTATGGGGCAGGGTCAGGCCCGCTTTGGCATGGCCTTTCTCCTCCCCCGGCCTGTGAGGTGAAGCTGATGGAGGAGCTGGATTGAGGCACTGAGTATGTACATATATACATGGCTCTACCCCCTGCCCCAGGGGACACACCAGTGCAAACGTTCCTTCAGGGGAGGGAGGGAAGCCAGAGCCATTATTAGAGTGGCCGGTGTCTCCACTTAGGGACCAGTCTTGGAAGCAGGAAAGGCCGAGAAAGGACAAGCAGAGCTTGATAGGAAAGAAAGCATAGGCTAGGAGGGCAGACTGAGGATCCAGAGGTATGGGTCCAGTCCTGATCTGACTGTGCCTGGTACGACTCATCCCCTCCTAGGAGAGCCTATCTGGGGGACTCCTCACTAAGGATGCATGTGGCCCCGTCCTCACCAGGCCACCTGGTCCCTCTGAGTACCAGTGCTTGCTCAGAGGACAGGAGTTCTGGACTGGTTGGTTTTCTTGTCCGGCCACCCAGCTAGCTGATCTGGAGTTTCCAGGGGCCACTTTCACCCACAGGACCCACGACAGCTTCACTCTTTTCTGGAGCCCAGCTTTTTGAGGAGTTCCTTTCCTTTGGAGAAGAGACTCTGCTTCTTCTCAGTTATGACCTGTGGCTCCCTCAGTTTGGTCTTGGAGAAACTTCCAGAGCTGAGGCCACAGTGGCAGCCAAGGGGCACTGGAGGCCCTTGCATGGTGCTTCCAGGGTCCTGGAACATAAGAAGAGGGTAAGGTCAGGGCCGGATCCATCCCACCAATGCTTTTGCTCCTTCATTCTATTACAGACCTTGACACTGTCTCTCACACACACATAGAGATAGAGACAGACAGACAGACAGACAGATACACACACACACACACACGTATATACACATATAGACACACATACATACATACATACACACAGAGAGAGACAGAGACACACATATACATACAGACAGACACACAGAGACACAGACATACTTACACACGAACACACAGATGCACACACACCATGGAGATGGAGATGATAACAAGAACCCTGCCTAAAGAAGAGAGTCCCATGGGACACAGTCTGAGTTCTACTTTGCCACTGGCCCTGGGTGTGCCCCGCCTGCCCCTTCCTGGGGCCTCACTGTAGGTGCCAAGCTGACTCCACTTCCCACATGTCATCTCTCTGCCCAGGAAGGAAAAGCAAGGACAAAGACAGTTAGAAGTGGCACCTGCAGAGTTTCACAAATGACAGGAAGGTGCAGTCCCAACAAGGCAGCAGACACAATGCCATGGCCCACTCCCTGGAGAGAGACTTGAGACTCTACCCTGAGTGGCCACTGAGGGGACTCTCAGGCAGTCCTCCCTGGTCGCCCTTCTGCAAACCCTCCTCCGGCTCTATCACAATGCTGAACCGACCCTCCTGTCTCAAGCCCACCAGGCAGAGCTCTCCAGTGACCTAAGGGCAGGGAATCGGGCAGACAGGGTAATCACCAGGAAGCTATCCCCAGCTGAACTTCACCTGGGCCTGGGCACAGCCAAACTGCGTTTCCTCTCTTCTTTCCCCTCAGCCCTAACTGCTGCCAAGAGCTTGGCAAGCTCCTCCCAAAACCAACCACAGAGCCCAGATAGGAGGTGAGAGATAGGTGCACAACAGACCCCATCAACGCTGCCACCACTGTGGCCCTGGGTAAGTTGGCAGAGAAACAAAGACCAGCCACAAACTGAGTCTCTGCCCAGGCCAGCAATCAGTACATGGACAGGCAAGGCTCATGGTCACCAAGAAGTCCATGCCTCTCCCGGGAGAGAGAGGTGGCTGGGAAAACAGAAAGGGGTTCACTGAGCCCCAAAGAAGAATAGCTAGAGGATGCCTATAGATTTCAACTATTTAAGCTATCACTTTTATTCCCTAAGCAGAGAAACATAAGCAACAGGAATAAAAGCATATGTCTGATATTCTAACAGTTCAAATCACAGAAGACCAGTGAGGGAAGACTATTATTACTGGTGACATTACCATGTCACTTCCCTGTCACCAATAATAATTGCAATATCATAATACTACAGCCATATAGTATCATAATATCACTGAGTCATAACAAAAATGTCATGTGATGTTCCATAAGCTGCGTGTTACAGAACATGAGGAGTCAGCTAAGGTGCAATGTCATATATTAAGATAGCATGCCATCCTATGACAGCTAGCTGGTACTGCCCAGGGTAAAGACAAGGCTGGGGGAGTGGAAAGCCCACACCCACATCTGGCTTACGGCATGATCTTCCCTCCCCTATTCCTTGAAGAAAATAGAAAAGCTAGGTAACTCCATTTGACACAAAGTCTAATTATGGTAAGGTGGGGAATGGAGGTTACACGAGACACGTGAGACAGCCCCCCACTTACATGTTGCTCTCTCTATAAATATCTATCTCCATCTAGCACTGGACTCTTCTCCTCCTCGTTCTCTGAGAACAGGGAACAAAGAGAGGAGATGGGTTACCAACAGACCTGCATGTTCTTCCTCAGTCACAGAGCGGCTCAGGTACCTGGTGGCTCCCGCTCGACGAAGCCTTGGCTCTTGTGGCTACTGTATGGGGTTTCTGATTGGTCTCTTGGTGCCCTTCCTGCTCTGAGTCTGGTTACCCACCCATCCCAAGGAGAAGCATGTAAGGAGAACCCAGAAAGCTGGGCCTTGCAGGCCAACTGGCTTCAAAAGGTACCTTGGAGGCAGAAGAACCTAGCAGGGTGGGAATATCCTAGTGATTGGCTAATGGCAGGGGTCCTTTCCTTGGGGCTCCTCACTTGCATTGGCCCCTGGCTGTGCATGGGGCTCCTCACTTGCATTGGCCCCTGGGTATGGATGGAGTTCCTCACTTGCATTGGCCCTTGGGTATCATCAGTTTGGTCAGATGGCAAGGGAATCAGGCCACCACTGACCTGCAGACAGAGGCATATACTAGGGAAGGGTAGTCTAGTAGAACCCTACTCCTCTGAGGCACACGCAGTGTTCCTCTGTATCATGGACCCAGCCTCTGAGAACCTCCCGCCACAGCATCAAGTCCCAGAGCAGCAGCAGGTCAGAGATGAAGTACTGAGTTGGTAGCCCAGCTCCTCACTGACCTGACTCTCAGCTTGAGATGTCCCAGACTCTAGGCCACCTGCCTCAGGCCCAGGGCCCTCCAGGAAGTTGGATGGAACCAGGCCCCTTTGTCCATTCAGTTCCCCCTGAGGAGAAGATGCTGATGAGATTGAGACTGAGAAGAAGACACCAGCATTGTCCCCTTGACCCTACCAAGATGCTGGGAACAGCCTGAGGCCAGCATCACCATCAGCATCACCCAGCTCATTTCTCCAGCCTTTTATAGGGATCTCTTGCCCTTATGCCTGCCCAGCTGGTGAGCTGGGGTGTCATGGAGTATAATACACCTTCCTTCCCCCACAAAGGTCTTACATAGTAGAAACCGTCATCATCCATATTCCCAAACACAGTAATGACATCTCCTGCCCTGAAGGGCAGCTCTGCCTGTGGAGAGAGCAAGAAGCAGATGTCAAACCCAGGAAGGTCTTGCCACTCCATTTCCCATCTCTGGGCATCATATGACTGTCCTCACCTCTACATCCATATTGGGGGAGTTTTCCCGGGGGTTGTAGTCAAACGCAGCCACCATAGGTCGGGAGGTTTTCAGGACAGCAGAATGGATTAGCTTTGGAGGACCTGTAGAGAGGGGTAAGAAGTTTCTCCTGATCCCCTCCATATACTTACTGTCCTCTACACCGAAGCCCTGTGGCCACCACCCTAAATTCCCCACCACGCCACTCCATCATTCCTGACAAGTGGACCCCCCACCCCATCTCTTTCCCCAGACACCTTTGCCCAGAAATGGCTCCTCACCTGGACAGGGCTGTGGGCCTTCCAGTTCCGCTGTGGAGAGAATGTGTCTCTGAGTTCTTCCCTGCCTCTCTCTCTTTGTCTCAGGCTGGGGTGGGGGTGGGGGGCAGACAGGATGTTCACCCTCCCACGAAGGATGCAGGAGGAGAGATGCTCAGAAGGAACCAAAGACCTTTGGTTCTGTACTGAACTGAGACCCAGAGCCAATAGGCAACAAGCCTCAGGGTGCACAGAGCTTAGAACAAAGACCTCACTGGAGGCGGTAGATGTGCTTGGGAGTCTGTCTCAATCCCCTCATCTGTTCAAAATCACACTGTCACCCCACCACCAATCCACACAAGTGGTCACAGGAGCTGCAGGGTCGAGGCCTACCTTTCTTAGACCGGCGAGGCTTGGGGGGAGGCCCAGTCATATGGGCTGAGGAGTATACAGAGGGACCATTCCCTGATTGAGGAAGACAGACACATCTCAGAGAGAAACTGGGCCGGTCTAGAGACGCTCCCTATCCTTGCTTTTCTTTGGTAGTGCCAGAACCTGGGCACTAGGCCGGTGCTCGAAGCCACGCCCCAGCCTCTGAGACTTCTGAACTTGTTCCTTTCTTCCTTTTTATTTTATTTCATTTTTGCAATTCACAGTGAGCTCTCATATCTGCAGTAAGAGCCAAGCTGACCCTCGAGACCTAAGTTACACCTCTGCAATCTCTTCAACGGGCCACACCCTGAGGCCCACTGTACAAAGGTGGGGAGGAGGGGCAGGCATGCCAGGCTTGAGGGGCTCTACTAAACTCAGGACAAATGAGGCTCTCTCCTGAGTCACCCCCAGACATACAAATCTCTGAGTATGAGGCTGGGTTAAGACCAAGGGTGGGTGGTGATGGGTAAGGGAAGCAGCAGATCATACCCAAGCCCTCAGTGAGAACATCTGGGCATAAGAAACCCCTCTGGAGCAGCTGTTGCCTCCCTGCTGGACTGTCCACAGCCACCTCAGCCACCATGTTGCAGGGGATGTAACCGGTGCGGCCCCCACTTTCACCACGGTAGAAACCGTCTGCGTCTTTGTCTCCAAACACCTGAAGCAAAGACGGGCAGTCTCAGTACTAGTTCTGTTCATTTCCAGCCCTGGGTCCTGGTCCCCTCTAGGAATTGCAGAAGAATTCTCTCTTCTGAAGACAGGGCAGAGGAGATGGGAAACAGGAAAAACCCACAACTAAGGAATTTGAGAAATCCCCTTCTCTGTACCCACCCATCCCCAATCTGCTGTCTATATAGTCTTTCCCTCAAAGCACCCCAGACCTCTCCAACCCCAGAAAAAAGCAAAAGGCCTCCCATCAATACTTGGAAAAATAATAAAAATGCCAACATTAATAAGCAAATAGTCCCCATGTCTGACCGTGTGTCAGAAAGACGTGCCTTGTGAACCTTGAATCAATCACTCTACAACCACCTCCGTGAGGCAACAAAGACCAGTCTCATTCTACCAGAGAGATAACTGAGGCCCAGGAGGTTCTACAACCTACTCAAAGCTAATGAGAGAGAAGTGGAACAAACAAGGTCCGAATCCCATCACCCAGCTCTAGCAGCTAAGCTCTCTGACCCTCCCCCAACTCTGTGCAAGAGGTGTTAGAAGACAAGATGCTGCCTAGAGACTGCAACTCTGGGCCCCAACGGTGTTGGTCACCTTGAGGATCTGGCCCTCTTTGAAGGGCAGTTCTTCTTCTCCAGCGTCAGGGTTGGGTGACATTGATACTGGGTCATAGTCAAACAAAGCCACAAAGACCCTCACAGGTAGGTTCTGATGAGCTGGTGCTTCTTGGGGGCTCCTTGGAAGGTCTGTGCAGGGTGGAAGACAGAGCAATGGCTCAGTGAGCTCCATGCAAGGTGGGGAGACGCCCCCTTGGATCTGGCCCAGCTGCTATTAGGTGCTTACCCAGCTCAGTGGTACCAGGCCTAGGCACCCGGGCCCCTCTCCTCTGGGGTCCTCTCCGCCCAGAGTTGTCCTTCCCTCTGGACTCCCCAGTTTCAGTTGCCTGCAAAGAGACAGTAAACAGACGGCAGAAGTAACCCACCATCCCTGTGGTGACCCACGGTCCCCGGCTCTGGCCCCGGCATCAGCACATCAGCGTAAGCAACACAGCAGAACAGGAGCACAGCATTCCTCTCCAGGGACCTGGCCCAGCCTCACTGAGCACCAGGCACCTCCCACAGAGGGAGGGAGGCGGGAGGCCCTGGCTCCCCAATACATGAGTGCAGTAGAGGGCGCCTGAGGAGACCAAGGAGAATATGGGAGAACAGTTTCCCATCAGCATCAGGGCTCGCGACTCTCTGGATATGGCATCACAGTCAAATGTCTTGAAGATACAGCTAACTACTCAGAGGAAAGGGCCACCCTGCTCAAGGTGGCACGTGGTGGCCAATAGTGACAGAATATTGTGCATCCCAGTTCCGTTCAGCAGAAGCAGAAAGCAGTGGAATGTAGGTGGGGAGAGACAGGTGAGGGAGCCCAGAGGCCCGGCCCCACCTCTGCTGATGGAGGTGGCAGCGTGGAATGGGAGTGGCTGGTGGGCAGCAAGCAGAGCCGCCAGGCAGCAGCAGGCAGAGGGGCCCGCCCAAAGTGGAAAGTGGGCACAGACCCGGGAGGGTGGCTCCTTGGTTCTGCCAGTCGTACAGCGGCCTCTCGGCGGCTCTGGTTCCCCTTTCTCCCAGGCTGGGAGGTGCAGGTAGGGGTTGGACCCTGAATTGACCTTCAGAGGTCCCCTTGACCTTCCTACAGCTGCTGTGCCCCAGGGCTCCCCATCTGTGGGGTAGCAGGAGCTGGTGATGCTGATACCCCCGCTGCCCACCTCCTGCTCATCCTCAGAATCATACTCAATGCTGATCTCCAAACACTTTGGAGAAAGGCAGCTGACCAAGCTGGATTCTGGAGCAGGGCCACGGGGACACCTCCGGGAAAGACCCGGCCGCCCTCTCCCACCAGCTTCCTGTCCAACCCTGATGCCCTCAATCACAGGGAGGCTGCCCCTCTCCCGTGGGGGGCCTGGTCGTGCAGTGGTCTGGGGCCCGCCATTGCCAAGAAGCCGGCTGCAGTGTTCCCGGGGATCCTGAGTTCGCTTGCGGTTTGGAGGCTTCTCGGGGCAGCCAGCTCCTCTCCTCCGGCTGTTTCCACCAACTATTCCCAGCACATCATCCAGGTGCTCCCTGGCCCTGGAGGGCTCAGGAGACAAGGGACACAGGCCAGGTCCCTGGGGCTGACTGCTGTCACGGTCCAGCCCTAGCAATGCAAGTTCAAGCTGGCTGGGGTCTTGGGAAGAGCTGCCAGGCTCTGATTTCTCCTGCCCTTCCTTCTCCTCCTCCTCCTCCTCTTCCTCTTCTTCTTCCTCTGGGATGCTGAACAGCTTCTTGCTGCGGAGCTGCTGGAGAGGCAGCTCCAAGATCTGCTCCAAGATCTCCTCGTCGCTGTCAGTCTCACAAAGGGGGTCGGGCTGGGAGTGGGGAGAAGAGAAGGTCCACGAGGAAGATGAGAGGTCCGGGGCCTCTGCCCTCAAATGAGGACATGGGGTTGGGGCCACACACCCAGCCCTCCCTCAGCTTCCTGCCAAGAGGAAAGAATCAGAGGGACAGTGGCTGGACCAAAGTCACACACATGTCCGGGCTGAACTGAGGGTGGCATGGGTCTCTGCGGGTCATGAACATGAGGGAATGAGCCGGGACAGTCAGACAGACAATTCTCCATTCCCTCCGTGAGCCTCCCAGCACCGGTTCTGAGAAGGCTTCCCAGGACT
This sequence comes from Sigmodon hispidus, assembly GCA_004025045.1. Lineage (NCBI taxonomy): Eukaryota > Metazoa > Chordata > Mammalia > Rodentia > Cricetidae > Sigmodon > Sigmodon hispidus. The sequence continues at coordinate 78,806 of PVIH01007445.1, read as the reverse complement.
AGGTTGCTACATCTGGGAGATTGGGGGCAATGTATGGGAGTTCACCCACCACCCCCATGCCCAGCAGGGCAGAAGCCCTGGCTTTATCACAGTCACTCTTTAGGACAGGGCCCAGGCCACACACCTAGACGTGCTGGAACAGCTGCCATAGGAATGGTGGCCCCTGGAGCCTCAGGTCTTGGGCCCACCAGCTCCTCCCCACCCCATTACCTTGGCTCCATTCTCCCTGATGCTGTCGCCAGCAACCTGCTTCTGGGGAGAACAAGGCCTGGAACCCAGTTCCTCTTCCTCTTCTTCCTCCTCTTCCTCCTGGATGTCTGATAAGTCTGAGTTGCGACTGTGATCTACAAGGGAATTCACCAGGCGAACTCCAAGCTCCGACAGGTCTTCTTTCTAGCAAAGGCAAGACAGGTGCTTATGGCTGGAGTCCCGGTGCTCTGGAGGGTAAGGGAGGAGGTGATCACCCACCTAAGCTACAGAGGGAGTTCAGGCCAGGCCAGGCTACAGAATGAGGCCCTGTCTCAAAATAGGAATGTCAAATTAAAAGACAGGAGGTAAGGAGGAAAGACAAGAAGGGTTCTAGGCAAGGTCAGCCCTAGCCAGAAAGGCTCCCTTAACAGAGGAAGAGAGATCCAACAAGGGTCAAAAAGTACAATTGGTGAAAGGTAAGGGAGAGAGTCGAACATGTGATGGGAAAACAAAAATGTAACAGAGAAGCAGACAGGCAACGCAAAGGTGCTGGGGCCAGGCCAGAGAAGAAGATAAGCAGAGTGGCTGATGAAGGTTAAGGAGACATCTTGATTCTACACAGCATGTCTTCCACCCCTACCTCAGCTCTGAGTTTCAGCCCTGAGCCCAGATCTCCTCCATGGCACGCCTCGGTACTCGGAACCTTCTGGGTTGGCTCTCCTTGGGTGGAGCAAGGCATTGGGCCAGGGTCTCTTGAAGTCCACTCTACTTCCTGCTGAGCCAGGGAGGAAGTCACAGGGCCAGGGCCTTCCTGGCCCAGAGTTGACTCAATAGCTTTCTTCTCTTCTGAGATGCCCAGCACGGTTGCCCCAGACTCTTCCTGGAATGGATGACGCTGGGAATGAGGTCAAACTTCAAACCTTTCTTCAGCTTGCACCTGCTTCCCACCAAACAGATAAAGTACCTGAGAGCAAGGGATTGGAGATTCCTCCTGAGATCCTTTGGACATCTCCATGGGAAGGCTTGCAGGGGAATCTTGCATTCCGTGGGGGGCAGGATGCCGGAGGGGACCTGGGGAGACTGGAGCAAGGGCTGTTCTGGCCTCTGGGCTTGGTCGTGGTGAGAGACAGGACATCCTGGCTGGCTGGCAGGCAGGAGCCAGGGCTGGGGCAATGGGGGCCGGGATGGAGTCAGTGGACTCGCCATGGGGTGACATAGTGCGCACAGTCACCTCATGGCAGGCCTGCAGCTGCAACTGGGACACTTCCACCAGCACACTGCCTGCTGTGGGGGAAGCCACTTCCATAATCTGTAGGGAAGAGAGGAAACAGGGAAGAGAGGCTAAGAGAGCCAAGTGTGAGGCCAGGATGGCCGGCTAGTAGCATCCTACCAGCATTTTTCCAAACCCTCCTCTTAGGTCTCCTGACTACATGGTTTCAAAGTAGAAGCAATTCAATCCTCCATGGGCTGCCAAAACCCATGTTCTTAGCCAGCTTACTATAAGGTGCCCAAAAGCCAGGAGCTGGGCATCTCTGCCAGGTCAGGAAGATGGGCTTCTGGAAGGACCCATATGCTGTCCCTTGGCTTTAAGCAGCTGAAGTTCCCAAGCCATACCTTCTGCCCATCAGCATAGATGGTGTAGCCTGTGACCCGGACACCATTGGAGGTACCAGCAGCATCAATGGTGACAGGGAGCCAGCTGATCATCAAGATTCCAGGAGAGGGTCCTGGTTCAACCTGGACATCCAATGGGGCATCAGGTAGACCTGGGGCATATGGGGCACAAGAAAAAGCAATGTAGGATCCTCCCTGACAGAGGTGGGAGGCACATCCCCGAGAATGCAAACCAAGTCGGGCTTCCCTGCCATGAGCACCCCTATCTGGCTCTCCTGGGTTTGGGAGATATCATTGTCCACACCTACATACCTGCTGGTAGTGTGGTGAACTGCAGGGTGGCAGATCGCTGCTCTGGTCTCTCCCAGCCTGGTTCCCAAGGCCCCTGGGATGGGATCTGGGCTTCTACTCGGGCCTGATAGAGTGTGCCAGGCCTCAGGTGACAAAAGGTTGCCCAGTAAGTGCTGGGGCGAGCAGGCGAACACTCTTCTCCATTGAGGTAGATGGCATGGGCCAAGTTGCTGTTCCCTGGTACCCAGGTGATCTCAGCAGATGTGGCTGTCAACCGATGGATCCGTAGCTGGCTGGGTACCACCCCAGCCCCGGCACCCACAGCCAGGCAACAGCGCAGAGGATCTGAGCTGCCCCTACTGGTTAGGGCTTGGACAGACACATGGAGGGGCCTGGTTCGCAGGTCCATATTTTCAAGCACAGCTTTGGGAGGTACCCCAGGACCCAAGGCCTGACGAAGTTCCCCATTGACAAAGATATGGAAGCCACGTAGATCTACTTTCTCAGGAGGCAGCTCCCAGGTCAACACCACACTGTGGGCTAACTGCTTGAGGACCATGAGACGGCGGGGGTAAGGCACAGCCAGAGGCTCGCCCAGTCCCTCTGGTGGGGGGCTCAGACTGAGTTCATCTCCTGCAGCCTCCTCCTCCTGCTCCGGTCTGGGCTGGCTACGTCCCCCGCTGCTCTGGCCCTCACTACTGCAGCCACCCCCGCCTCCACTCAGGAAACTGAGTTCAGGGCCCGAACTGTGCGACAGATCAGCCAGTTCCCGTGGGAGGGAGGTCAGGAGGTCATCATCAGATACACGCTCTACAAAATTGGAGGGGACCAGGCCCCTTCGGCCATCCATGAGCTCCCCTGGCAGAAAGAGGACAGGAAAGGGCAGGGAAGGAAAGACAGACAAAGCAAAGCAAAGCTGATCTATCTGGTGATGCATTTTCTCAATGGCTACTTTATAAGTACCTGGGTCCAGTCAGCCTTTACCTGCTGGTGATTTTAAGACACAAAGCAGCCAATCAAGATTTTAATTAGAGGGGGCTGGAGAGATGGCTCAGCAGTTAAGAGCACTGATTGTTCTTCCAGAAGACCTGGGTTCAATTCCCAGCACCCACATGGCAGCTAACAACTGTCTGTAGTTCCAGTTCCCAGTTCCAGGCAAATAAATAAAGTTTTTTTAAAAAAGATTTTAATTAGAGAACTACCATTGCCTTTTGTGGGTGTAATAACAGGGTTTTTTTTTTTTGTCATACATGAAAGTGCTTCTTAAATCTTAATGTGCATATGATTTTTTAAAAAAAATGTAAATTCTTAATACGTCCACTCTGGGACATATTGAGTTTTGGTGTTTCCAGCCAGCTCCCAGGTGATGCTGGCGCCTCAAGGACCTCAAGATGAGAACATCTACATTCTAAAGCAACAAAGTATTTCTAGGGAAAATGTCATGATGTCCACAATCCATTTAAAAATAGCTGCTTTTTTCTTCACCTACATATGAAGTAAGCAAACATTTCAGGGTGCAGACGATTGTGAAATCTAGGTGTAGACATTCATCATACTGGCCGCCTTTGATATTCTGTTTTGCCCTGTTCTGTTGTGATTTCACATTGCCCAGGCTGGCCTTGAACTCAATGTGTAGCCTAGGATGACTTTGAACTTCTGACCTCCCTTCGTCCACCTCACAAATAGTAGGATAACAAGTGTGTATCCCCCATGGTTTTGCACAGTGCTGGGGACTGAACTCAGGACTACGCACTTGGTAGACCAGTACTCTACCAAATGAGACATGACCCTAACACCTTTTTGTTGTAAATGGTTTTGGTTGGACCTTTTGGTTTAGTTTAGAGGTTTAGACATACAGTCCCACAGAAACATATGTAGTCTCATAGAATTACATAGACACTTGTATTATTTATATGTTGATTGACCTAGGGCCCAGGCATACAACTTGTTAACGTTTGTTTAATTTAACTTATTTTGTTTAGCCATGCAGCTCGGTACCTTTTCTCAGAGTAACATTTTAGGTTTTTTGTGTGTATGTCTTCTCTTTGTGTCTATGGCAGCTCTCACTGATGACTCTTCTTGACAACTGTCTGGGGTCTGTGTCTGCTCTGAGATGTTCTTGAGTTTTCTTAGCCTGGGAGCCCGCCCACACTTCCTGTTTGCCTTTGGCCAATTAACTTTTTATTAAACCCGTAGGAGAGACAAATATTTACATTACCAACATAATCCCACTATATCTTTTGATGTAGTCAACATATTTAGAAACTTTCATATCAAAACTCTGGGAGTGGTGGTATATGCCTATAACCTCAGATTTCAGCAGGTCCGGGGCAGGCAGATGGGAGGGTTGGTCTGAATTGCATAGTGAGAATCTATCTCAAAAATGAGGGAGACTCATCAGTTAAGAGAACTTGCTTGCTTTCGCAGGGGACTCAAGTGCAGTTCTCAGAACTCATGTCAGCTTCAGAGACTCTGATGTCATCTCCAGCCTCTGCAGATACACACACACACACACACACACACAGAATACTAAATTTCTTGACTCATAGGACCCCACCCCCACCCAATGGAGTGAATAAATGCTGGGGGATAGGAAGGCCCTATCTCCAGGGATGCAGATCCTACAGCTGCTACTGGTGAGTTACTCATACACTAGTGGGTAGCTTCATACCCATGCTCACAGGAGTGACCCTGGTTAAACACAATGGGTCACAAAGAAAAAAAGAGAATGACATGAGAGTGAGATGGAGACTTGGTAGAAAAAGAGGGATAGGGGGCAGGAGGAGAAAAGAGTATGGCCAAAATGTATTGTAGACATATGAGAAGTAGAGCCAAAAGGGTCAGGAGTCCAAGGTCACCCTTGGGATTGGAGGTCAACTTGGGCTACAGGAGGTCCTGTGTCAGAAGGAAGAGTGAAAGATGCTTGACTGTGGTAGATTTTACACAGGCCTGTGGAACAGGAGTATAGAACCCCTCAACTTCTCTTTGTGAAAAAACAGATACCCACAAAAGAGGGTGAGACACCTCATCAAAGAAGTGAGAGAGAAGAGCACTCAGGGGTCTAGAAAGGGTCAGGAGCTCCAACCTTATACCCAGGAGCACAGCTGGCATCACCAGCCAGTGGCCCGGTGTGCCTTTGTTATGGGTGTCAGCCTCAAAGATGCGATAAGAGAATTTTAAAGACATTTGCCATCCGTTTAAGGGACATCAAGGAAGAAGGAGTAGTGTACACCTGCGGCACCTTAAAGGAGAAGCTGCTGTTGGGGAGCAGACAGAGGGAGGCTGTAGGGTCTTGGTGACAAAGGTGACGTACAGAGCAGACTGAGCGGCAGGGTACCGGGAGATGCCCCAGCTTTTATGTTTCTTTCCCTCTTCTCTTTTCTGATCATATTAGAAGAAAAACAAAAGATGCTTGAGAAAACAACAGGAATTCTCAATTCATCAAATAATACCAGAAAGACCACAGTAGGTTGAATGGTGGTTTCCCCCACCACCAAGAAAAAAAAAATGGGCATGTTTCCCAAGCCCTGAAACCTAAGAACATTATCTAATCTGGAAAAAAAAAATGACAGGTATCCTTATAAAAGACACACAGGAGGGGCTAGAGAGATGGCTCAGCGGTTAAGAGCACCGTCTGCTCTTCCGGAGGACCTGGGTTCGATTCCCAGCACCCACATGGCAGCTAACAACTGTCTGTAGTTCCAGTTCCAGGCAAACACCAAGGCAAATAAATAAATAAATAAAGTTAAAAAAAAAAAAAAAGACACACAGGAGCAACACAGAGGAGGAGGCAGATGCAGAGATTAGAGTGATGTGGCCACAAAAACTGAGTCAGAGGTCAATCTGATCCACACAGTGAATTCTGGGCTAGCCTGGGCTACATGGTGAGCTTCTGTCTCAAAAGAATCAAACATCCTATCTCAACCTCTTGGAAACTATGTTATTTAAAGTCTAGTAAACTAAGGTATAAGATTTATTTCTGCTTTTGCTATACCCTTTAAAAAACTAGTAGTGTGGACCTGGAGCAAAGGCCCAGTGGTTAGAGCACTTGCTGTATTCTGCTGGCTGCTCTTGCTGAGGACCCAGGTTTGGTTCCCAGCACCCTCGTGGTGGTTCACCACCACCTGTAATTCCAGCCTCAGGGAATCTGAACTCTCTTCTGTTCTTCTCAGTGCATGCACAGACATGCAGGCAGGCACATATACATAATTATATAATCTGGTGTCACAGGCCTGAAATCTCAGCTATTTAGGACGCTGAGTCAGGAGGATTAAGAATTCAAGGCCAGCCTGGAAACAAACCAAGTTCAAAGTCAGTCTGGAACCCCTAGTGAAATCCTGTGTTAAAAAACAAAAAGAAGGCTTGGTGCTATGGGGCCTGCACATACAGGACCCTAGGTGCAAACCCCAATAACAACCAAGGTCAAAACAGAAACACAAATCAAGTGCTGTACAGGGATAAGGCTGTAAATATTTCCCACTTATATTTGTTTAATAAAATGCTGATTGGTCAAAAGACAGGCAAAAAATAAAGGCAAGACAACCAGACTAAAAAAAAATCTTAAAAAAAAACCCACTCCAGCCAAACACACACACACACACACACACACACACACACACACACACACACACACACGCACACGCGCACACGCACACATACAAACACACGCACACAAGCATACACACACACATACACAAACACACACACACACACACACACAAAACCACAAAACCACTACACTAAGCAAAGATACCAAGCCATGTGGCTAAACATAAATAAAAATCATAAATTAGTTTAAAAATAAAAATTAACAAATAATAAGCCAAAGCCACAGGCCAAACTGTTTATAATTAATACAAACCTTTGTGTAATTATTTAAGACTAAATGGCTGTAAGACTGGCCAGGCATGACACAAAAACTTCCCACTACAAAGTTCTCCTGGAAGCCATTACTCCAGCTCTTCAGCATCCCCTGAAGGGGAGTTTAGCCATTTGAATAAAGTCCCTCTCTCTTTTTTAACTTCTATTTATTTATTTGACTTGGTGTTTGTCTGGAACTGGGAACTGGAACTACAGACAGTTGTGAGCCACCATGTAGGTGCTGGGAATTGAACCCAGGGAGTTTAGCCATTTGAAATACCAAGGCAGGTATCCACATTCCCAGAAGCTGCTCAGGGGCCCCCAGGAAAGGAGGTAGGCAGGCCCCAAAACTCTTGATATTCACTCGGATCTGCCCCATTTCCTAAATCTCTGCACAGTCATGGTCTTTGCCATGATCCAAGCACACGTCCTCACTGCTGAAGGATGCAGCTCAGGGTACCAGCCAGGAACACTCTGGAGGAGGCTCCTGTGGCCACTCTCTCCTTCAGAGGGTTCTGCTCACTGTCCCAAATCTCAGAGCACCCCTTCTGAAAAGCTGGGGGGAGGGGTGTCAGAGTGTGCTGAGGATCAGAATTGGAAGGACAGAGGTCTTCAGGAACAGTAAAGGTAGGGTAATGGACAGGACTATTGTCCTACCTTCAAAAAAGCCATCTTCGTCCATGTCACCATAGATGTAGATATACTCGCCAGCTGTTAGTGGAAGCTCAGCCTCTGGGTTCTCATTGGGACCCTCCAGGGGGTTGTAGCTGTCAGGAGAGGAGCAGAGGTAGAAGAACATAGTGGCTGACATCTCACCTCCACACTCAGCTTCTCACGGTCACACACGGAGCCTCTCTGGAGATGCGGTTACTACTGTAGTCAGATAGAGCACTCATGGTACTCACCTTGGTTCAACTGTGCTTTAAACACACTGCTGAGCCAGGACCCTTGTACCACACCCCACTATGTCCAGGGTCTCCATGTTCATCCATACATTTCATCTGTGCATCCCAAAGCTATGGGTGGCATAGTGCGCAAGTGGAACCCACCTATAGCGTGCTAGGAAGACCTGGATTCTGGCTCCTCCTGTGTTGCCCTCCGGAGCTGATGGGAGGAGGGACACACTGTCTACCTCCAGCTCTTCCACCTCACTCGCTGTGTCCACCTGGGTCAGGAAGAAAGAATTGGTCCCTCTCTATAGGGTCCATGGTCCAAGGCCCAGAGCCAAAGATGCTGCCGAGAGTAGCTGGGGCTTCGAGAAGAAGCCATAAGACAGATTTCAAGGCCAGTGGCAGCAAGGCCTGGCATTTTCTAAGCCAGACTGGAGACAGAAGGTCTTCTGTGATGCACATAGCCGTCCTAATCTTAGGGTGTAAGGACAACTTGGACCCTTCCCTGAGTCCCAGCTCCAACCCAGGAAATAAAACATCCCCAACCTGACTGGTAGCCCACTCAAAGGCGAGCAGGCATCAGTGAGTCTGGCTCCCTGAGGTAGAAACCCAGCAAAGCATCTTAACTGTAAAGAGGTGTAATTGTAAAGAAGCGAGAGGGCCTGAAAGCACCCTCTGTTTCAGCCCTGTGACTGTATCTCCTGCTTCAACCCCACTGAACTCAACTTCAGATCCACTAACCCAAAGCCAGCACCATCATCATTCTATCCCACCAGGGGGCAGCAGAGGCCCGGGGCTGGGTTGTACCGCTTTCTGAAACCCTAGTGAGTGGGCTAGTAGCTCCTGGCCTGCCAACTCCACTTTGCAGGGTTCATAGGCAGAAACGGATCAAGGTGATCAGAAGAGCTGTGAGTGACATTAGTAATGACTACATGCCATATGTTGGGCCACTCCTGGGTGCCCCTCGCTGAGCCGTAAGCCCCACAGCAATCTTATAAGGCATGTTTGTTACCCAGAGTCAGAGGTAAGGAAATCAAAGCCTAGAGACTCCATGAGAGACTTTCCTAAGATATAGCTGGGATCCGAATCCAAGAACCTGTGCTCCTTTTCACACAAGCAACTGCTTTCCCTGCAGACACTCTCATGAACAGACTCATTATGAGGATCAGGCGCCAAACTGTCTCCTCCATCCGGCTCAGGACTCTAAGGGCCTCCCTGGACCCCAGAGACATGCTGCTGGTAGGCAGGCCCTGGAGAGCAGGCTCTACCTGAGTTTCTGCCCACAAGAGGGACTCACGGGTCTTCTATGTCCCAGCTTGGGGTCCCTGGCCCAACACTAACCTCTGGTGTGGGACATGACTTGGGGCTGTTGTGGATGGATTCAGAGCGAGATGAGTTGGAAAGAGACTCCGCCTTCTTAGCTGTCCTTCGAGGAACTCCAGTAAGGGTAGCAAGAGCAGGCTCGGAAGATTTGGGGGTACAGCGTCCTGGGGAGCCCGGCGGAAGGTCAAGGTCTAAAGAGAAGATGCCAAGTGAGTTTGGGGTCTTTGGTCTAGCAGGGACCAGGGAAATAGGTGGAGATTCTTGGATATGGGTGTCTGGCCTTTATACCTAGATTTCCTAACAATAAGGAAAATATTTGGGGAGAAGCTCACTGTGATTCTTATCTATATCAGAATCCTTAGAGCGTTTGATGAAATGCCTGGAGTTCTTCATGTCTCGTGGCTGAGAAACTTACCTCTTAGAGAGGTTAGGCAACATGCTAACTCTAATGGGCTGGTAAGAGCACAGCACTGGAACCAGATCTGACTGGCCTTTATTCTCGGCTTCTCCTCAGACACTGACTGGTAGGGCCCAACTCCTAGTTAGAGGCAGAACAGCGCCCTGAGGTCTAGACTTTAGTGAGGTATATCTTTAACTTGCTGTGTGATTTAGGGTGACTGGCAGGCCTCTAACCTTGAACTCCCTGCATTATACAAAGACCCCAGATCTAAGGATTCCAGACCAATGTCCTTAGGGGACACCTTACCTTTGGGGCCGGATCCCTGGCAGGACTGAGTGGTGGAGCAGCAGCAATAGGGTGGTGGGTGCTCACCAACGGCACTACAGCCCAGGGCAGAAGTAAGCAGATCCAGGGGGCCTGGGTGCAAACGGAAGGCCTGGAGCTCCTGTGCCAGGAGGCTGAAGCGCTCCGTTTGGCTGCGGCACTGTTCCTCAAGCTCTCGAACCCGGGCCTGAAACAAGACCCACTGTGATTTCCCAGGCCTGGCAGAGCTCCACAGAGCCCTGTATCAAACTTCAGTTTACACATATGTGCCCCCTCCCAGCCTGATTGCCAGCCTAGGGTGACGACGCTCAGACTCAGGCCATTGTCACTCTTGCCTCAGAATACTTTATAGGCCAAAGGGATTTCCTCAGCCCAACAACTCAGGAATTTTCTTAGTTTTGACCCTTGTTATTCTCCCATAGACAGTGGCCCTGTCCTCAGAGAGGTGGGTGAGAAGTCCCACGAGAAGCTAGAAATGTCTTTGGATAGAATGAGCCAGTTCTCATAACTTTTCCCAATCAGCAGGCAAGTTTCTAGATCAAGGGCTCTCCCACTGACAGTGTCATAAGGAACACAGTCAATGGGTGACGAACTTCCGCATGGCCTCTAATACAACAGGACGGAAAGCCCTGTGGCAGCCAAGCTCAGTTGCAGGTTTGGAATGAGGGGACAGTCCACGAGTCCTGTAAACACTCCAGGTATCTGTGGTGTCTCAGGTCTGCCATCAGTGATGGCCCCTCTGTGGGATGTCAGAGTTGGTCCCTGAGGAAGAGAGTTGAGGGGAGGTTGGGGAGGAGACACTTAGGAGGTGGAAATCACAAGCATACTGTACCTGCATGGAATCCAATGTAGACTGGTAGGGAAGAAAAGCAGAGATGTTTGAACATTTAGTTCTATAGGTCAATAACCCCTGGGGGTAGGGAGGGATGAGGGCCTATGACAGATGGATGCCACCCTGTCAGCGCTCTGAGCTGATGAATGGCATATAAAGGACATCGCAAGGTAAAAATAGCCTCTGAGATGGGTGGCAGTGGGGGTCTACTGCCACAACTCAGGAACCCTGCCGCTGTGGACCCCAGCCTAAGAAACAGGCCAACAATAAAGGGAATTCCATCCTGCCTCATTCAAAGTCCCTCTTCCTCTATCCCGGGCTCCTGTGCACCCCAGGCTGCCTACCTCCAGCAGCTGAACAGCGCCTTCATGTTCCCTCTGGGCTTCGGCCTGTGCCTACAAAGAGGACAAGGCAAATGCTGAGAGAGAGAGCAGAACCAGGATGGAGAATAGAAATGTGTGAGAGAGGAAAGGAAGGCGGGGCTGGAAAGACAAGGGTCAGCAAAGTAGGAAGAAAAGGAGAAAGGGTCTGGGGAGCCAGAGGCCAAAGGTTTCCTTCAGACTACCACCCTGAGCTCTGCTGTAAACAGAAGAGTAGACGGGACAAGAAGAGGTGGAGCCCGGTGCAGTTTCTCTCCTGGGATACCCACCCTTCTGGTGGATGGATCCTATCCTAGCTATCAGTGGCTCTTTCTGAGCCTTTTCTCTGTTCCTTGGAACATCAAGGTGCCCCTGGACATAGGCCTCTCTGCAGTCTTCTGGCCATTGATTACCCCAAATACCTCCAAGTCCAGCCACCTCATCGCTCCAGTCTTGTGTCCAATTGTCTGGGATGTGTCCATTTGAATGTTCTATCTTGCCCCTCCCGCTTGCCAAAAACAGAACCTGAAACTCAAGGTGTCCTGTCTCCCAGAGTTGTTGCTCTGTCCTGGCTGGTTTTTTTGTCAATTTGACATAACCTAGAGTCACCCGGAAAGAGGGACCCTCACCTGAAGGACTGCCTTGGTCAGGTCTGTCTGTGGGCATGCCTACGGGCACTGTCCTAACTGCTAATTGATAGGAGGGCTAGCCATGGTGGACAGCAGCATCTCTAGGCAGGTAGCCTTGGGCTGTATAAACTAGTTCAGGTGTGGTGGTATCCATCTGTAATCCCAGCATTCTAGAGACAGTCCCAAGAGGATCTTTGTAAATTCCAGACTATCTTAATTTACACAGAGCATTCTGGGCCAGCCAAGGTAATGCAGTAAGGCTATGATGAGAGAGAGAGAGGGAGAGGGAGAGGGAGCTACTTGAGCATAAGACATTGATTAAGAAAGCCAGAGAGAGCCAGTAAGAAGTGTTCCTCCAGGGATGGAGAGATGGCTCAGAGGCTCAGAGCACTGACAGTTCTTCCAGAGGTCCTGAGTTCAAGTCTCAGCAACCACATGGTGGCTCACAACCATCTATGATGACATCTGGTACCTTCTTCTGTATACTGTATGCATAATAAATAAATAAATAAATAAATAAATAAATAAATAAATAAATAAATAACTTTATTTATTTGCCTTGGTGTTTGCCTAGAACTGGGAACTGGAACTACAGACAGTTGTAAGCTGCCATGTGAGTGCTGGGAACCGAACCCTGATCCACTGAAGGAGCAGTCAGTGCTCTTAACCCCTGAGCCATCTCTCCAGCCCCAAAATAAATAAATCTTTAAAAAAAAAGAAAGAAAGAAAGAAAAAAGAATTGCTCCTCCAGAGTTTCTGCTGCCTGCCTGGACTCTCCGGAGGGCGGACTATAACCTGGAAGTGCAAGCTGAAATGAACTTTTTCCCCTCTGACTTGCTTTTGGTCATAGTGTTTATCACAGCAACAGAACAGACTAGTTTGCCTTCATCCTTCAGATGCTGCTGTGGGGACTGACGAAAAACCCATTCTCCCTAGAGTCCAAATAGATGAGGCATGACCCAAAAGGAATCTTGCAACTTTTATCCACGAACTATATTCCCAATCCACTCCCTTGTTCACCTCTGCTGCTAACTTGCACTCTCCTAGACTGCTGTCACAGCCGCAGCCCTGACATCCTGTCACCTGCTGGACGCCACTCCCAGTACGATCCCCCAGCTCCATCTTGTGAAATTATGAGTTGTATCATGTCACACTCCTGCATAGAACCAATCTTATTCTTCTAGCCTTTGATTTCTAAAACAGAGTCACACTACATCACCCCCATGCTGGCCTCAGGATCTTCTGGTTGGTGGCTTGACTGGTCGGGAACCCGTATTTCGTTCAGTACTTAGCATACGGTAGTGGTTAGGCCAACCGTGCTTGTTGGATGAGTGAATGGCAAAGCTGGGGTTCAGCCACCCAGTGTCCCCTCTTCCCTTGCTCCGCCCCCACCTGCTGCAGTCTCTGGACCTCTTCCTGCTTCTCCTGCAGGCTGAGTCTAGCCTGCTCATGCTCCACCTCCAGCTGCTGCCGCCTCTGGGCCACCTCCCGCATGTGCTGAAACAGAAAACTGTGAGTCAAGGCTGGAGCTTTTCACTCAACCATTTCCACAGAAGACTTGAGACCCAGGAACCTCAACTACTACCTTCTCCAGAGGCCCTCCGTCAAAAGGGAAGCCTAGGCTGGAAGTGACAAAGGACTGGTAGCACCAGGACTTCCTCAGGCCCTGATGCTGCACACACACACACACACACACACACACACACACGCACACGCACACGCACACGCACCCACGCACACTCGCATGCACGTGCACACACATACACACACACACACGTATGCACACACACACACGTATGCACACACACATACACATGCACACACACACGCACGAACACTCGCATGCACGCACACACACGCACACAAGCACACACACGCACACACGTGTGCACACACACGTGCACACACACATTCACACACACTCGCGCACACGCACACATTCACATACACACACACACACACGTATACACACACACACACACACACGCACGCACGCGCACACATTCACACACACACATTCACACACACACACACGCA
>PVIH01007445.1:43708-64958 GCA_004025045.1 Sigmodon hispidus | reverse complement strand
CTGCTCCAGGCTCTCCAGCTTGCTTTGCAGGCCCTGGCTCTTGTGAAGGGCTGAGTCCCTCTCCTGCTTCACTCCCAGGAGCTGTCCCCTCAGCTCCGCATTCTCCCACTCCACCTGCAGAGAGGGAATTGACAGGGAGGTGCATGGGTGAGCCTCGTCCCACCTGCAACTTGCAGGGGAAGGGAGGGCCGGTTCCCTTCAGGCCTTCAGGCCTCACTGGGGGCTACGATTCTTGAGGGACATGGCAGAAACTGAACCTGCTCCTTCTCTGTGGCTCTCCCACTGAGCCGAGAGTTCTCTTCCACCAGGCGGGCATTCTCATTCTGGGCTGCTTTTAGTTGTAGTTCCTGTGGGGTGAGGTCAGACAAGGTCTGAGGAAGGAACTAGAATTCACTTTTCAGGCCCTCTCACACGAAGGTCCCTGCCTGACCAAGCAAAGCCTCCCATGGCAAACTGCAAGTGGCCAGAAAAGGAAAGCCTAAGAGAAAGCTGGTGTTCCCGAGGCTGAGGAGCTGAGGGGCTGGCCTGGGAGAGAGAAGGGAGCTGGTTCCCGAGCGCCTTGAGAGCTTACCAGTTCCTCACATCGTCTCTGCTTTTTCCGGGCTTCCTGCTCCAGGCTCTCACATTTCTTTCTCTTCTTGCAGAGCTCAGATTCCTGTGCGAGCCAGAATCAAGGGCTTCTCATGGGGAAGGTAGAGCTGCGCATAGTAGGGCTGCCTCCAGCCCTCAACCCAGGACTTACCAGCTGCTGCACCCTTTGCTGTTTCTCTGGTTCCCCTAGGACCGCCTGTGGGCTGTCCACATCATCCTGGAGTATGGCCTGCAGGTGACCAGGGGCAGGGAGATGGTACCAAAGAACATGGCCCCAGAGCAGCCTGCCCCCAGCCTAGCCTAGCCATGGGAAGATCTCATCTCACTACCAGGTTAGCAATGATATCTGTGCCTACGGGTAAGGGGTGTTGTCTGCCCAACCCCACCAATATCTCCAGCTGACATACAAGAATAAAGGTTGCAGTTTGTATCTAGGAAGCACAGTGCTTTGAGATCCCGGGACCCACGTGTGCTCTGGGAGACAGGTCCTTTATCCAGGCCAGAGCTTTCCCTTTTTAGCCTTCGGTAGCCGTCCTGCTTTGCGCTCAATAACTGTCCTGGGTGTCCTTCAGTGACTAGCAAAGAATTAGGAGATCTGCTTGGATCCCCAGAGATAGATATATGTGATGTTCCTAGAGCTAGGGTTCTGGATCATCCTGTTTGAGCTTGGCCTGGAGTAGTGTAAACCTAGCCAGACCTTCCTGGTTTTCCCCAAGCCCACCGCCATCAGCTTCTCATTTATTCCTGCAAACTTTGGAGGAGAGGTTTGGATGGGAGGTGCATCTTCCTCCATGGAACAGTCAGACTGAGGGGCAGAGTCTGGGCAAGCACTATCAACCCTTCCTGCACCCCCACCCAGAGAGGTTTATGTCACTATCAGATCCCTCCTCCCACCCCAGGCTTCTCCCCAGGAGAGTCATCTAAATGCTACCCACCTAGGATGATGGATAGAAGCCACCCCTAGATTTGGGGTGGAAGTGGGGGTGTCCAAACCCTCTGATCTGGAGCTGCTTAGCCCCCGCCCCCCCCCCCCCCCCCCCCGCTCAACGAAGGTCAGTCGTACCTGGAACTGAGTCGTATGCACCACCCCCCAAGGGTAACCCGGGCCAGGCTTGGCCCCAGGGCGGACGCTGAAGGGGGCGTCCCCACCCTACAGCGCTGCGGGAGGAGGAGGCGCGGGCTGGGCCCCGATCGGCTGCCAGGGCAACCAGGGATTTGCGGCCGGGCTGTACCACTAACAACACTGCAGGGGCGGCCAGGCTGGCCCCGCGGGGCTCAGGCCTGCAGAGGGAGGAACCCCGAAACCCTGAGGGATAGGGCGCTGCGCAGGTATGAACGCCAGAGTCTTGGACAAGTCCCCGCTCCCTAATCAGGAAGACTCCCTAGACCCTAGAAGAGTGTGCTTGTCACCATAGAGGTCCCCTCTGAGCATAGTGCTGGGGAAGATCCCCGGATTGCCCCGACCCCGCATCTGAACACATTCACACACCTGCCCTAGTACAGGCGCTCACCTCTCCCGGGGCCCCCGGGGCCGGTGCCCCTACTCTGGAGAGGGTAGTGGGAGCGGAGGGCCGGGCTGGACGGAACGGTTCCCTCTGATTGCGCAGGGCGATCTGCCTCTGCAGTCGCAGCACCTCCCGTTGAGACTCGCGTAGCAATCGGTCGAAGTCCCGCACATGCAGCCACTGGGGACCTTCCTTGGGGTGGGGCGACCAAGAGCCGAGTCAGTTCCAACCCCTGCCTGGCCCCTCATCATCTCCAGCTCTCCATCGTACTGAATCAGTTCGGCTGCGCGGGAAAGTGCGCATCGTCTCATGCATATATAGTTGGTCATATAAACATGAGTATGCAACCACATGTCTCCCCTGGCTCGTGGGCAAGCATTCACCGCTACTCGTTCACTGGACGCTCGCAGTGAACCTGCACTGTGCTAAACGCCTGTGTGAACACTCCTTCACACAAGTGTAAACTATGTGTGGATTCCTACAGTCAGATCCACGGGCACACTGCTTCAAGCTGTCCAGGGCTAGGGCTCAAGGCTCCACCCACTTCGATTCAGTCGCCTTCTCCCCTCTGCCACCTGGGACGTTGCCAGGGGAACTTACTCCCCAGCAGCTTCCACCTCTCCGTCTCATTTGCATCTCATTAACATCTGGTCCACATCCCACACTCTAAGTAAGACATCCTTGTGTAGGATCGAGAAGCAAGAGAAGCCCGGGTCCCCTTCGCACCTTGCCCACTAGAGTGAGTCTGGCCTGCAGCTCCCTGCATTCCCGCTGCAAGGCAGCAATCTGTTTGTCCTTGGCCAGCAGTGCACTGGCTGTCTCACTGAGGTCCCGGGCTCTCTGGCGGGCTAGGGCCTTACGACACAACTCCAAACTGGATCCAGGTCGGGGCACAGGGGCACTCACCTAGCCGGAGGAAGGGTGAAGGCAGCGGTCATCTGAGGGCTGGGAACACATTCCCACTCCTCATCTCCCAGAAGAAGAATTGGGGTGAAAGCCATTGCATTCTCAATAAACCTCATCCTGGCAGTCCGCAGGCAGGATGGAAAGCGTTAACTCTACGTCTTAGTTCAGTCTCAAAGGAGGACACTGCTAATTCAGGGCTGCCACTATGATGGGACCTCTCCCCCCCTCCCCCCTCCAGCTCCACACCCCAGATGAGCTCAGCAGGAGGCTGCAAACAGCTCCAGCACGTGTTAATCCAGAATTCTGCTCCCTGACTGCTCAGGAGCCTCCCCCATCCGCCCCTTTCCCCCTGATAGCCGCAGACTCCTCCAACCTCCTCCAGGTCAGCATTTGCCCTTCTTACACAGCCGCTGGACTTCTGCTTTCCCAAGCCATCCTTGATACCCATCCTCGGTTCTCTTCCCAAGCCCCCATCCAGCAGTTTGTCCTCACCACCCTCATGTTGGCTTCCTGCAGCTTCTGGGCCCTTTCCTCCAGGCGCTTGGCAATGACAGCCAGCTCCGCGTTCTTCCTCTTTAGCCTCCGTACCTTCTCCTCCGTCTCTGGGAAACTGCTCTTTCTCTGACAAGGGGTCAGCCAGAATTGGACTGTGTAGGGAACACCTCACAGACCCATTTCTAGGCTAGAACCTGGACACACAGTGAGATCCTTGGGCAGTGCTAAGCAAGGGTCTTCTGGGTGTGGAGTACATGATTATGTCACCCTTGGGTACCTCCCTCCTTGAAGAGATGTTTATGGGGTGACCAGGGTGCTGAGGGAAACCCCACTCTCCAGGCCTCACCAGCATCTGGTTTTCCTCCTTAAGGGTGGTACAACGCTGCTGCAGCTCCGCTAGGGCCCTCAGCAACTCCAGATTGGACCTGACCCCGAAGCCCACGTTTGGCTTGGCCTGGCATGGGGGAAGGACCAGTATAGTGCCTCAAAAACCTACTCAACCTAGCCAGGGTCCTCCATGTGAAATATCTCCCCTCTACAGTCCAAGGAGCTAAGAAGGTTCTCTCTTATGTCCTGGGCCTTTAGAGAAGAGGACTACCAGGACTAAGGAGAAGGGGTGCTCAGTCCCCCATGCCCTCAGTGAAAGAAGAGGTGCTCAGTCCCCCATGCCCTCAGTAAGAACAGAGGGTTGCTCAGTCCCCCATGCCCTCAGTGAGAGCAGAAGGGGTGCTCAGTCCCCCATGCCCTCAGTGAGAGCAGAAGGGGTGCTCAGTCCCCCATGCCCTCAGTGAGAGCAGAAGGGGTGCTCAGTCCCCCATGCCCTCAGTGAGAGCAGAAGGGGTGCTCAGTCCCCCATGCCCTCAGTGAGAGCAGAAGGGGTGCTCAGTTCCCCATGCCCTCAGTGAGAGCAGAGGGGTGCTCAGTCCCCCGTGCCCTCAGGGGCAGCTCCACACAACTCCGCACCATTCTGGGGCCCTATCCTGCTGTTCCTCTATCCTCACCATTCTGCCGACATCCTCCTCGGTAATGCCAGATCAAACCCCTTTCCCATCCCTCCAGACATCTTGGGTCCATGGATTCTCCTGCCCTCCCCTAAAGTCCTGCTTCCTCCGTTCTCTTCAGTCCATCATTCACACCCACCCACATCATGACCCTCCTTGATTCAGTCCAGCACTGAGCCTACCTCCACACCCCCATCGTACCTTAGACCCCCCTAAAACAGACAGGATCACAGAGGAGGAGCCCTAACATAACCAGACAGACAGATGGGGGAGGGGGGTAGGACCAGAGAGACAGAGAGAATGAAGCCACTGAGATTCCTGCCCAATGAAGGAAGGACAGATAACCACATAGTCAGACTCAGACAGAGACAGTCCCAGACAAGAAATGTGAGCAGTGGGTTCTACAGGTTATGACTGGCCAATCCTGCAGCCCTCCTTGGCCTCGCTTACCTTATATGCTTGTGAATCCTCATTCTCTAGCCTGGGGCAGCTGGACCCAGGGCTCTCTGCTTGCTGTCCCAGCTTGGGCAGCCCAGTCTCTGTTCCTTCAGGATCAGTATTCCCAACAGGCCCGGGGCTATGGGCTCCCTGGGGCTCGGACCTCTCTTCAGACCTCAGTGCTCTAACCTGCGAGGCAGTCGGAGTACCAGCAATGCTTGGGGCTGCATCTCCAGGTTCGTACCCCTGGCCCTGAGTCCAGCACTGCCAGGCAGGCAGTGCCCATGGCTCCATGGCTCCAGGGTCTCCAAGCTGTGGAAAGGTTGTTAGTTGCTCCATGGTTTCCGCAAGGGGCCCCAGAATCTGGACCTGGGGACATCACCCAGCCAAGTGGGGAGGCTGACAAGGGTCATGCCAGGCTAGACCCTTCTCCCTGTAGGCATTTGGCTTCACCGAGGCTCCATCAGAGAAAGATTGGCTGAGCTTTTCCCACTCACGAAGGAGGCTTCAGGAGGTATCAGGGTTGCCAGACCGGAGCTGGGGGTATGTCAGGTATGTTTGTTCATGGTTCTGTGTGTTAGAGGGTATGTGGAGAAGCAAGGGTGTCCCCTGTGCAGGGGGGAGGTGCAGAGGCCACCACCAGCAAAGCCTGGCTGAAGGTATGTGTATGCATGTATCCAGGTCTGTCTCTGCAGGTCTTACATGTTTGGAGGATGTGGTATACTCGTGTGTGTTGAGGAGGGTGGTGCTATGTATCACTGTCTGTGCCTATTTCAGAGTTACCAGTTGGTCCTGCGTGGGGTGGGGGCCGTCTGTATTGCAGGGCTGTGGCAGTGTGTGATGCTGTCGCTGCTCCTATCTCAGTGTGCCAGTGTTGTAAAGCCCTGTGTATCTGTAGTGGTATCTGTCTGTCAGTGTCTGTGAGTCTGGCCATCCATCTTGCCCCTCAGCCTGGATGGGGTCCTCAGGAGTTGCTGGGGGTGATCCCTAGTGGTCCACTGTGGTCCTTTATCTCCAGCCTTTCTCTGCGCTGCCGCTGATCACTTGCTTGCCGGGTGGCTGGGCGGTCCTAAGGAGGCCTGGGTCGATGAGCTGCTTGCCTCATAGTCCCTGCCCCAGCTAGTCTCAGCTCGAGGGACTGCAGGGGTCCCTCATGGTCCCAGAGCTCCCCAAATGAGATAGATGGTGGGCACGAATGAGGGCTGAACCTCAGAATGGGGTTGGGGGAGCAGGGGAGAATCATCAGCCCTCCCTTCCCCCTCCTCCTCCCCCTCCTGCCCACCAATAGGAAGTCAGCTGCTGGTTTCCATGGTGACGGCGCTGGACTGGTGGGCTGGACCCGCTGGCAGGCTGGCAGGGTCCAGACAGAGAGAAGAGCAGGTTCCTTGCTGGATGGTGGCTTAGAGATCCCCCCCACCATGTGGCCTCTTCATCCCCTCCATCCCCACACCCCTTCATCTTCCAGGATGCAGAGAAAAGGGAGGAGGGCAGTCCTCGCCTGTCAAGCAAGAGTGATGGAGACAGGACAATGTGACAGAGCTCTGGCCATAGAGAAGGGAAGAGCTACAAGAGATGGGATTTGGGGTTAAAACAAAGAAATAGAAGGCTGAAAACGGGAAGATGAGCAAAGAGACAGAGGTAGAAATAAGCTGAAAAATTACTTCAGCTTCGTTATGCAAATCACATTTGGGGGGCATCTCAGCCTTCCCAGGCCAGCAGGAGAGACCACTGGACATGACCTGTTGGGCTGGTTTTGCTCTTAATTGTCAGGAAATTCATCGTCTGTCTAGCCTTAGGCTTTGTTTATTTAGTTTTTGCTATGAGAAAATGGCTTTTGGGGATGGGACAAGGACATAGGAACTGCCCCAGTCAGGTGCCTGCCTGGATGTGGGGCATCTAGATCCCTAGAGAGAAAAGTGTTGGAGAGAGGCAGCCCCTGTTTTCAGAATTCAGCAAGACAAGCAGTCTCAAGCCAAGGTGGGGGATCCTCATGTGGCAACCCTGTGGAACAGCAGCTAAGCCACAGAGAACACTCCCCCACCCCAGACTGTAGGCTTCACCAAGGCCAGACTGAGGGTACTGAGCGAAGGAGCATTGAGTAGGGAGATGACATTTTCATTTCCCTAAAGCAGTGTATAACATCAGCATGCATATCACTGCGATGCCTGTCAAGTAACTTTAGGTCAGCATATATATGCGTGTCATTATGTATATAGTATATATGTATGTATAAGAGAGAGTTATTTATGTCTGTGTACATGTGGAGAGGATCATTGTATGCATGTGTACTATTTTGTGTCTATGAATCTCATTATATATCTCTGCAAGTTATATATAATATCTGTGCATTATTACAGTGTCTATTTGATACAATGTTTATGTGCATACAATTAGGAGTATGATCCTATCATTGTAAGCATGCAAATTATATCATGGCATAAATCATGCATATCTATGCCATTATATGGCATCAATACATTATGACACACATTCTCCTGTAACAATGTATAATGGTATACAATGACATGTTGTTTGTTTTTGCTCTCTTGGGGGGTCTGTTACCCAGCTCCCAAATAAATCACACACAGAGGGTTATTCTTTTTTTTTTTTTTTTTTTTAAACTTATTTGCCTTGGTGTTTGCTTGGAACTGGAACTACAGACAGTTGTGAGCTGCCATGTGGTTGCTGGGAATTGAACTCAAGTCCTCTGGAAGAGCAGTCAGTGCCCTTAACCGCTGAGCCGTCTCTCCAGCCCCCATGGGTTATTCTTAATTATAAATGTCTGGCCTTAGCTTGGCTTGCCAGCTTTCCTTAACTTTAAATGGTCTCATCTACCTTTTGCCTCTGGGCTTTTCCTTTTCTATTTTCTTTGTTCCTTACTCCATAGCTGGCTGTGCAGCTGGGTGACTGGCTCCTGATGTCCTCTTCTTTCTCTCTTCTCCCAGATTTCTCCTTCTATATATTCTTGCTGCCTGCCAGTCCCACCTATCCTTTCTCCTGCCTTGCTATTGGCTATTCAGTTCTTCATTAGACCATCAGGTGTTTTAGACAGGCAAAATAACACACCTTAAAATATTCTACAACAATATATGTATATAATGATACTTGCCAAGTGTGATGGCACATGCCTTTAACCCCAGCATTTGAGAGGCAGAAGCAGGTGGATCACTGAGTTTATGGCTAGCCTAATCTATAGGGCAAGTTCCAGGAAAGCCAGGACTACACAAAGAAACTGTCTCAAAAACACCAAAACCAATTTTTAAAAGATAATATGGAGATATATATACCTATCTTTTCTTCACTGTTCCGTACCTAAAGGAAATTGGCTCTAGGATCATCCCCAGATGCCCCTCCAAGTTCTCAGATGCCAAAGTCCTTTATATAATATGGTGAAATATCTACACACAGCCTATACATATCCTGTTTATGCAAGGTCTCTTACATGGCAGGCAAGCACTCTCCCTACCACTGAGTTCTGTTCTCAGGTCCCTTATGTGCTCTAAATCTCTGGATCGATTATAATATCTATTTTATAATATAATGCAAATGCTAAGTAAATAATTGTGCTGTATTATTGGGAAAATCATGAGAATAATGAGATGTCTGTAAACTAAGCCACAGCTCCAACCTCCACCTGCTGGGATTACAGGCATACACCACACACTTGGCTTGCCATTAAAAACATTTTATTTTTCAATATGGCCAGTAGGTTGATTCTGTGGGTGGAGATGTTTCCCACCAAACCTGACCACCAAAGTTTGATCCCCAGAAACCATGACAAAAGTGAAGAACTGATTCCTTCATGCAGGGTGTTCTCTAATCCCTACATGCATGCCATGGCATGTGAGCACATATACACCTGTCCTATACTCACACACAAATAAAAATAAATTTTCAATCCATAGGGGTGGAAACCCATGCTGAGATCCTGTGTGTGCCATTATGTGATTTTATTTTACCATCTATATAAAAGTGTCACTGTATGTACATGGAGCCACTGTATATGAATGTCATATGTATATATTCTTGGGCATGACATGCATCTATAGCATTGTATGTGGAGTACTATGAACATGTGTTTGTCCTAGGTAACTATATACCCATGTGATATGCCAGCCATGTCTCAGAATCTATGTCCTGACTTGTGCATGTTACTGGCATCTGTGTACAGGGCCCAGTGAAATGCATATGAATGGTGATGCATTTACTGATTGACAACCATGACCTATCAGTGTGTAGGATGCTGGTGGGCACAGTGTGCCATAGAGGTTTTGCCCAACTCTTATGCTGCCAATTGGATCAATGATTCTCAACTTGTGGGTTACAACCCTTTTGGGGGTTGAATGACCCTTTCAGAGGTCACCTAAGACCATTGGAAAATACAAATAGTTACATAATTTAACAGTAGCAAAACTACAGTTATGAAGTAGCCACGAAAATAATTTTATGGTTGGGGGGGTCACCCCAACACGAGGAACTGTAAGGGTTGCAGCATGAGAAAGGTTGAGAATCACAGCTCTAGACTTTCTTAGACCAAAACAGTCTATAAAAGGCAAGTGACCTTCATCTTGGAGGTGAAGAGAATAAATGGAAGCTGGAGCAGAAATTGGGTCAAAAGTAGGGGTCCCCTCATACCCTAATCCTTTGTTCACATTGCCAGGAAGTCTGCTTCTGGCTGACCCAAGACTTGCCATCCCTAGGTTGCGGCCTAGTTTTTGTCTTGGGTAGTGGCGATTCTGTTCCCAGGTACCCGGGGAACCCCCAAAATCCCAATACCCCAATAACAGAGTCTCAGACCAAAGCAAAAAGAGTTCAGTTTTTATTAATGTCAAGGGCCTTGTGACCCCTCCCCATTCCCATCCATATGGAATCCCCGGCCTGCCTGCAAGTGTGACACCAAGACTCACACATCCAGCCCCACCCCATCTCAGACTTGAATGCAGGAGAGCTGTTATGGTGCTTCTCCGGTTGTTTGGGTCAGGAAGCACAGTGCTCAGGGAGCAGTGACATCTTGGGGCGGGGGGATGCGGAGGTGCTCACCTGTTTCCTTGATCCTGGGATGGAGGGTGGTGGCAGGTGGCCGCAGCATGGCGGTCTCCGAAGCCCACAGTACACTCATCCATAAAGTAGGAAACACTACACCCTCCAATGCTGTTAGTAGTGCTTTCTACTTTATGGGTGACTGCACTGTCTGTCTGTCTGTCCACAGGTATTCTTCAGGCCACCTGCTCCTCCTGCTTTAAAAAAGCCCTCCACCCCCACCCTCCTTGTAGCTTCCCAAGGACCCCATACCCGCCGGCCCCCAGCGGGCCCGCCCTGGGCCTTGTGGGTGGTGACTCAGCATGGCGCCAGACTAGTCCCCCCCAACTTCCTCTTTGAGCCCTTCTTCCCTCCCCCTCCGGCAGGTTTCCACCCTACTCTCGCCCTTCTCGGGGACACTCAGGTAGAACGGCCACTCCAGAAGCCCAGCATTAGCTTAGAACCGCCACCCCTGGATGGTGCCTCCCAGCCATGGCGCACACACACTCTTAAATCCAAGCGAAACAGCC
This sequence comes from Sigmodon hispidus, assembly GCA_004025045.1. Lineage (NCBI taxonomy): Eukaryota > Metazoa > Chordata > Mammalia > Rodentia > Cricetidae > Sigmodon > Sigmodon hispidus. The sequence goes on along the minus strand of PVIH01007445.1, from coordinate 54,473 downwards.
TCCACCACCTCCTCCTTCCATAAAAGCTTTGGTGCCCAGCCTTTGCATTAGACAGAGGCTCTGGCTCCAGGAGACCAAGGCCCTGAGTCAGTCCTTCACTCCTGGATGTTCCCCAAGCTGGAGTCCAAGAATGGCCCAATGGAAATGGAAGCCATGTTGGACGGAAAAAATACCCGGACGCCAAAGTTGCTGATACTGGTTCCATTATTCTAGCCTTTGCCCACCCATTCTCATCCTGCTCTTCAGCCCGCCTTCCTCCGAGTCTCAGGTGCCTCCTTTTGGGGGACGAGGTGCGGAAATCATTCTACCCTTTACCCCCGCTTTTAGAGAATTTTAAAAAACGTTGAAGCTGTCCCTAGTGAAGGCCTCCAGATCGTAGGTCATTGCAGCTTTGCGGAAATCTGTTTGGGAGCCCTGCCACCCCAGCCCTTGACCTCCTGCTGTGGCAAGCCTCTACTGAGACCCCAAACCCAAAGCCCTTCACCACCCTTTAGCCCCAGAGTTAAGAAGCCCCGGTTGGGGTTGGGGTTGGAGTGAAGGTTTAGGCACTTACCTGATGGTGCACAGCCAAGAGAAACAGGCTCCAAAGTGGGGTTCCCTTCAGGGTGGGCAGGGCTTATAACCCCGAGGCCACGTGGGTCAGATCTCAGGGCGCCCAACGGTCTTGGAGCCCGCCTCCACAACGCATCAGAGATTAGCCACCCCTCCCCTCCCTGGGGAGTGCAGACTGACAGGAAACCAAAGACAAGGCTGGGGATTGGCGGGAGGGGCTGAAGAGGCCATCTCACATGCCCTAAGCAGGTGGCTTCCTGGATCTCAGGCCTGCCCTTCCCCAATGGAACCAGCCACAGGAGATAGTTCAAGAGTTGAGACTGACTCATTGGAGGTGACCCCAGGAGACAAGTGCTCCCTGCTAGGACCTTCAGTGAGTGTCCAGAAGGAAGAGTTCTGAACCCCAGCACTAAAAAAAAAAATATGGCTCCCCAAGCCCTACCCCCACTGACAAGCCCTTTCCTGTAGGCACTGAGACCAAGTAAGCATGGCTGCTCCATCTGCTCTCCTGAGAGGCTGTGGAAGTACAAAGGCATAAGGGGAGGTCAGAACCGATACACTAGTGGTCAATGTCCTCAGGATAGCTCTTTTTTTTTTTTTTTTTTTTTTTTTTTTTTTTTTTTTTTTTTTTTTTTTTTTTTTTTTTTTTTTTTTTTTTTTTTTTTTTTTTTAATACTTTATTTATTTATTTATTTATTTGCCTTGGTGTTTGCCTGGAACTGGAACTACAGACAGTTGTTAGCTGCCATGTGGGTGCTGGGGATCGAACCCGGGTCCTCTGGAAGAGCAGACGGTGCTCTTAACCGCTGAGCCATCTCTCCAGCCCCCTCAGGATAGCTCTTAGAGTCAGTGTTCCCAGTACCCCTGAAAGCCCAGCCTAGCCCTCAGCATTATGGGGTGTGTGTGTGTCCTACTTGGGCTGGGTCTTCACTGTTTTGGGGGCCTATAAGGCCAAAAGGACAGACCATGTCAGTGAGGATGAGGGGCCTTGGGCAGGGCATAGGTAGAGTCTTGGGGGAGGGGAGGTAGAGTCTTGGGGGAGGGGAGGAAAAGAGGCTTTGACAGGAGGTTCTCTTGGCCACCGGATGTGGGCACAGGCCCACCCACCTGCATGTCACCCCCACTTTTCCCATGGGGAAGGCAGGAAACTGCCCAGTTTAGAGCCCCTAGCTGGGGGATGGGTGAAAGGTAGGAGTCTGGGCAGGAGTTTATGGGGCTGAGCGTGGACCCCACATTTTGCCCAGGCTTCCCTCTCAGTGAGCTTGGCTCTGGAATCAAGAATGACCTTGAGGGACAGTTAAAAGACACGAGAGACAGTAAAAACCACTAATGACTCAGGAAGGCCATGAGAGCAGAGTCTTCTCTGGGTATCCCATCTAGCCATAGGTGCACTCAGGCTTCAGGAAACACAGATTCAAGGCCTAGAAAGGAATTGGGGTGTGTGTGGGAGCAGATAGAGAGAGAAGAAGATTGCTCCACATCCTTTTCTTCTGCAAGAGGCACTTGCCAACCTTGAAAAGAGTTATCTGTCCCAGGAGGAAAGTCAGAAGATGACCCTTACTCTAAAGTTTAAAGAAACAGTGGTGAACAGCCTTGCAAGCCTAGCTGGTCAAAAATAAGACAGTGCTCCTTTAAGAGACCACCACCAGACCTCAGACCTGGGTGGAGGGGAAGTGGTTGCCCTGGGAGATAAGAGGGATAAGAATATCACATTTGAGCAGTAACCTGGGTTTCTGGACCCCTTATCCTTCAGGGCTTCACAGCCCTAGACCTGTCACTGGGGAGGCACGCTGCTCTAGAAAAGATGTGCCATGGGGAGGCCAGGGGCCTGGCTTCTGATCCCTTTGTGTACCATGGATGTCTTGAGTACGTGACAATTGGTAACAAACAAGTCAGACCTTAGAGTCCAAGGGGGCTTCCAGCCCTCTTCTGTCCTGAGCAAGATGGTGGGTGTCACTGATACCTACTCCCTCCTGAGAAGATTGTGCTATCTCTGTAGGCAGCCTTTAGTGCCCCAAACCACACGGGGCCCAGCCTCTTCCCATAGAGTTCTGGGGATCAGGAAGTTTCTTGGGAGGGTCTGGAATTTTCTGTGATTCCCATGTTGAGGCTGGGGCTGAAGAACAAAGGAACTGAGGAGGAGCCCAGGGCCCCTGTGCCTTGGGCTTCACCACCAATAGGCCTAAAAACCCCTAAAAATAAGAACCGGAGAACAGAAATGAAAAACAGCAGGCAAAGTCATCGGTAGTGAGGACACCCACCGGGACAGTGTTAGAAGAGTGGATGTGCCCTGTGTGGGATGGGGCACAATTGAGATGCACTTCCTAGAGCGGTCCTCAGCAGATACAAACAGCTCAGGGCGCCCCTGCTCACCTGAAGGCCTTCTACTCATCCCTGCAAGGACACAGGCTGACTCCCCTGGGACTCTGGGACCAGAGAGGTGACTAACAGAAGTCCTGGAGCATACAGCTACTTCTGAAGGACAGGCCTAAGCTCTACCACTGCCCCCAAAGTTTCCTGTTGCCCGAGCTCCCCAGGAAGAGAGAAACAAAACCATAAGTAGTGGTCTAGGGCTGAAAGGGGAGGTCTGGATGTCTCCCTCACTTGAGGAGAGAGAGTTAAAACAGATGATTCAAACTCCATGTCCAAACACAGTGGGGCCTTGGTCAACATTTAAACTTTGCTGAAAAAGATCCTTCAAGGTTTTTCCTGGTTTTGACTTTTTGTTTTCAATTTGTATACTGGCTTTTCTGTAACTCACTATGTAGGTAAAGCTGGTCTCAAACTCACAGAAATCTTCCTGCCTCTCAGAGTGCTGAGATCAAAGGTGTGCACACCCCAGCCCCATTTTTTTGTTTGTTTGGGCTTTGGGATGGGGGGGCGTTGAGACAAAGTTTCTCTGTGTAGCCCTGGCTGTCCTGGAGCGAGCTCTGTAGACTAGGCTGGCCACAAATTTACAGATATCACCCTTCCTCTGCCTCCTGAGAGCTGGGATTAAAGGCAAGTGCCACTACTACCTGGTTTTGGCCCAAGTTTTTTGTTTGTTTGGTTTTGGATTATTTTTTTTAAGACAGAATTCTGTGTAGCTCAGGCTGGCCTTGAACTTGCCATGTAATCAAGGATGACCTAGACTTTCCTCCCCTGCCTCTCTCTCTCTCTCTCTAAGTGCTGGATTACAGGCATATGCTCCCACCACCCCACAAGCACCCTACCAGCACAGCTGCATCTCCAGCCCTTGATTCCAACATTCTTATTTCCCACATAGCTCTGCTACATGGAAGCCCGGATAACGGGCATCAGAAACAAAACCCTGCTCACTTAAGGGATGAGTCCTAGACCTGGGATTCTGGAGGGCTCCAAGCTCATAGCTCTTCCTAACTAACCCTAGGGGTAGCCATCTTGCTTGCTAAGATGAGGTTGTGGGGCAGGTAAAGTTAGCCTGAAGAGAAGACATGGGACGGACCAGCTAATGGGTGCTCTCAGTTTCTGAGAAGGATGGAGTTGAGGAACTCTGGGTCACTGAAGGAGCATGCAGGGGAATTCTGTGTAATGGGGTGCATGGATGAGCAGTATGGACGGGTACCAAGTGGTCCTCCTTCCTTGGTGCTGAGGGGTCGATGGGGCCAGAGTCAGGAGGTGGGGAGCAGATATCAGCAAAGGCCTCTTAGAAGAAGTACAAGTGAAAGAAAGCTCAGAAAGGGCAACCAGGCAAAGAAAAGAAATGGGTTTTTTGAAGGCCATTGCCTCGCTAGGATTGCAAGCCCGAAGAGTGGAAGAATTTTGAAGAAAACCAAGAGTTTACTCCAGCTGCACAGGCTTGGGGCCTCCCTCAGTGGGCAGGTAGGCAAGCAGGCAGAGATGGCAGGCCAGATAACCTGCCTTCTGAAGAGCGAAGCCACAGGAGCTAACCACTCACAAACAGGAAGTCACAAGGTTGAGAGGCCCACCCTTCAGGGAGCTAGTGTTGGGGTGGGCCTGCCACAAAGGAGGGAAACTGATCCTCCAGGGTCCCCAAACCAGGCAAAGCCATCACAATCAATAGTACCAAAAACTTCAAGGCCCTTCTGGGCCTCCCTGGAGGGCAGCCTAAAGGAAGTCAGTGTCAATGGAGGGAAATGCCTCAGAGACCTTAGACAGCCAAGTCCCCATCGAAGTCACTCAGCACGCAGGAGGGTCCCATTTCATCTCAGCGCCTTGAGAGCACAAGGGTTGTTTCCGACCAGGCCAGGGGAGTGGGTAGACTGCCTGTCTCCCTTGGCCTCTGCCTTCTCTGTTCAGGCATCTTCCATATCCCACCTCATGCTCTTCTCTGTCAGACATGGAGCAGCTCCAACACAGGACCCATTCTGGGAGACTTTTATAGGGCTCAGCTGTTCCGAGATCATAAGAAGGAATTGGAGCAGCAAACTGACCCTTAGGAAGCCATGTTGCGAGCACAGAGACAAACAGGCTGACTGGAGTGCAGGATTCTTCCCACGGCATGGGAGGAAGCCAAAGTCTGGGTAAGAAAGGGGGTGTTTGTGGAAGGGAGAAAGCCACCCTGCCCACTGCCGTGAGAGTAGTAATGAAACCAGAAGCAGCATTCTCCTCTGGGATCTCCTGGGGTGCGGACAGGAAAATGAAAGTCCCCTCTACCCATGGGTGCCTCTTCTCTCTTTTTCTTCTTTCTCTCTCTCTCTGTCTCTCTCACACATACAGACTGCCATGTGTGGGAGCTAGCCTGGGCTCCATGCATTCAGTTCTCCATGCCCTAAGAAAGTTCAGAGCGCACTCCACAGTGAATGTGAGGAGAATGTTTGGTCTGCATCCTGTACGACCATGCTGACCCAGGGAAGTAAAGAGAGGGAGTGTTGCCCACTATGATCTCTCAATCAGCCAGAACCCTACCCCTGATTTGCCAGCCAAGAAGACAACACAGAGAGACAAGATTCTTAGACCTCTTTATAGTGAGCCTGTTACTGAGTCAGCACTGAACCCCATTCCCACCTGCTGCTTCAACTATAGTGTGGAGGAGACAGTCAGTCAGAAGATCTGTTTTTACTCTAGAGAATCCCCAAGGACAATGGTCCACGGACCTTGGTGGTCATAGGAAACCTGCAGAGCCACAGGGCAGATACATCTTCCCAGATGAATCCAGGGTAACATCCTGAAGACCAGAGAGGGCTTCTTAGCAGGTCTCTCCTCTTACCTAGGCACAAGGGGCAACAGAGTTGTCTAGTTCTGTCTGCTCCCCCTTCCCCCAGGATTCCTCATACCCAGGCACAGCTGGAAACGCAAGATAAGATGTGGGAAGCGGAGAGACCTTGTGTGGGAGCTAGCCTGGGCTCTGTGTATTCACCTCTCCAGGCCACAGGAGGATCCGGCAGAGCACCCTGCAAACTGTTTCATTTGCTCAAGCTGACCCAGTAAAGCAAATGTCAGTATCCCCATTTCAGATTGAGGAACCGGAATCTCAGCCAGGTTAAGTTTCTCTGTCCTAAATACCGGCTAATAGTCTGCATCCCGTTTTTCTGTTCCCCTAAAGAAGGCAATTCTAATTGCCCCCAAAGAACTGATTCTTCCACGAGGACCTATCTGTATCTGAAGTCCGGGGAAGTCTGAAGAAGGAGCTGGAAAAGCTATGGAAGGAACTCAGGGCCACTACCCTGCCCCAGGCTTGTGGATAGGGCCAGTAGATATGACTAAATGGGTCAGCAAGTGGTCTGTAAAACCTGTCCAAGGTCACTGTCCACCCAGCCCTCTTTGGCAGTCAGGTGGGGGAGGTTTAGCCACTGAGCCTAGAGGGCGTCCAGGAATGGAGCAGCAGCAGCTCACAGCGCTGAAGCCGTTAAAAGTGACTCAACCAGAAAGTGCGTTTGAAGAGACGCCCACTGGGCCCCACTGCCAAACCTCAAAAAGACGAAGTGAGAAAGACAGGCCTGTGGGGGCTGGGCCGGAGGTGGAGGCCCAGCTCGGAGCTGGCCCGGCCAAATAAGGGCAAATGTTCTCCACATAGACCAATGGAGTGTCAGAGTCATGGGGCTGTGGTTCCAAGGGAGGCGGGGGGCAGGGAGAAGCTGGGACAAATGGAGGTAGCAGATGGGGGCAGGGGATTTAGGTCTTCCTCCTCTAAGGGAGTCAGGGTTAGAGAACATGGCGGGGGCTCACTCCCAAAGGGACCTTGGTGTTGAGGTCTGTGGGGTCACACACTCCCCCAGCCCCACCTGCCTGTTGGGGTTTCCTAACCCTGCCCCTGTCCCTGCCCCCAGGGTGGACATAAGCACAGCGCTGCTGTGCAAAGGGTAGAGCTACCCAGTGCTCAGTGTTCTTATCTGTGAGAAAGGAATTAACAACGTCTCACGAGATATCACTGGGGGCCAGTGCAATAATGGTCACGTCCAGTTTTGAACCTGGAAATCGCCATCAGAGAGGAAGAGTATAATTGCTATGATAGAACCACAGGCCGCCAGCATTTCCCCACGCGTGTTCTTGCCTCCAGTTACCAGGAAAGATCCCTTTGCAAGCACATCAGTTCAGTTCTGGACCTGCTACTCTAAGCGGGTAAAGGAGGAGCGTACTCTCTCCTGCTGTAGAAAAGACCGATAGTTGCCGATTCCAGGGACAAGGCCCCCGTCCATCCCTCATCTTCCCCCAGTGGAGGCCTGAATCCAGGTCATGCCCCACCTCTCGGTCTGAGGCCCGCTCTCCGTCTTCCTGCTTCTCTGGGGAGCAGGGCTGAGGAAGTGAGTCTACTCAGCGGCCCAGAGAAAGTGCTGCCGCTACCTTCATGAGTGAGGAAGGTTCCGGCTTGCTCTTGGGCTTTCTTTCTTTCTTTTTTTTAAAGATTTATTTATTATGTATACAGTGTACAGAAGAAGGTACCAGATCTCATTATAGATGATAAATTGAACTCAGGACCTCTGGAAGAACAGTCAGTGCTCTTAACCTCTGAGCCATCTCCCCAGCCCCAGCTCTTGGGCTTTCTATCACTCCATTGTCACTGGTCATCCATTCCTTCGAGGACCAGAGTTCCTAAAAAAGCTAAGGTGTCACTGGCACCCTCCAGAGCTCCTCCCAGAGCTCTTTCTCCTCCTAAGTATGGGTTTGCATCTCCCACTGACTTTTGCTGTTCAATACACTGGGGAACAATCAACTGTTACCACCACTACCACAACCACTGCTAATGGCTAACGGCCTACATAGCTCACTCCCAGTATTTTCCAAAGCAGGAAGATTCAGAGGGTGGTGGTTTGGGGAGAAGGAAGGAGAAAGGCCTGGGAAGCAGCTGGGGGCCCTGCCTTAGTGACTAAAGCTCCCCTCCCCCATTCGATGTGTAGTGCAGGGTCTGTTTTCAGGGAGGAGGTACACATGGAAACAACACAGAGCGCTCCGGAAATGTCTGCTAGCTCCCTGGCACACAGGCGCAGGCATTCATCAGCGATGGGATGGACCCAAGGAAAGCTCCGTGGGTCTCAAGTCCTCTGCATTCTACTGCCTGTCCTTTTCCCAAAGGGACCGTTGAGATGGACTGTCAGAACTCAAAGGGACAATAATTTTCATCACCAACCCCAGGATCTAGCCACGTTGGTGTCAACAGCACAGGGCAATTTGCTGGGCACTTGGTTCCGGTTTAGCATCTTGAGGCCTTAGGCCAAATTTGTAGGACACAACTCACAGCTGTGGCTCCTCTTGAAGTCAGACTGATGTGGTCTCTGGTCCTGTCACTCACATGGCGGCAGCCTAAATATGATTCCACCAGCCCTAGTGTCTTACCAGCTTTCCTGCTCTGGGGATCTAGCAATCTGGAGCTCGCCTTCCCACAGGTGGAGGCTTCTGCACCCAGCCAGAGACCCAGGCAAGAAGCCCTGTGCTCTCACCGTTCACCTGCCACACTCCAGTAAATGCCAAGCATGGCTGTCTGTTCCTTCAGCTCAAGCAAGACTAGAAGGGAAATGGCCGTGAATGAATGACAGAAGTGACAGCTGCCAGGCTGTGAATCCAAGAGGTAGAAAAACAATCTTGAAGCCATTTTGACAGAGACTACAAAACCGAAGGCTCATACAATGACTTGGAGCTCAGCAAAGGTTAAGTCATATCCTGACTCTTGTGGGCATGTAGCAAAGTAAGTAATACACTAAAAAATAAGACCAGGTATATATCACAATGGTAGAACATTGCCTGTTATACACAAAGCCCCTTAGTTCAGTCCTCAGCAACACACACACATACAGACAGAGAGAGAGAGAGAGAGAGAGAGAGAGAGAGAGAGAGAGAGAGAGAGAACAGGCAAGTCTCAAGTCTAGTCATCTAGGTCTGCAATACCACCTACCAAGAGAATTAAGAGTTTAAAGTGCACACCTTTAATTCCAGCACTTGGGAGGCAGAGGCAGACAGATCTTTGTGAGTTCAAGGCCAGCATGGTCTACAGAGCAAATTCCAGGACAGCCAGGGTTACACAGAGAAACTTGTCTTGAAAAAAACAAGCAACAACAACAAAACCCAAATAAACAAAAAGTTCAAAGCCTGCCTGAGCTACAGAGTAAGTTATTTATTTTTATTGGCTTTTAAACTTTATGTGCATTGGTGTGGAGATGTTAAATTCCCTGGAACTGGAGTTATAGATGTTGTTAGCTGCCATATGGGTCCTGGGAATTGAACCCAGGCCCTCTGGCAGAGCAGCCAGTGCTCTTAATAGCCGAGCCATCTCTGCAGTCCCCCAGAGTAAGTTTCTGGACCATTATGAACAATTTGGTAAACTGTTTCTCAGTGGTAAGTGCTTGGCTGAGAAAAAGGGAGGGAGGTGGAAGGAATGGATGTAGGAAGGAAACAATACTTCCGGGTGCCAGGCACTGTGGTGCCCAGCGTGCCCTCCTTCAGCCAGCCCATCACAGGTACATCTGTCTTGCCCACCCTGCTATAGCCTTGTCAACTGTGTTTTGTAGAGGAGCTTTGTACTGAATACAGCGGCACACGCCTTTAATCCCAGCTCTTGGGAGGCAGAGACAGGCAGATCTCTGTGAATTCAACTGAAGCCTGTTCCAGTGAATAGCAGGCCAACCAGCCAGGGCTACAATAGTGAGACCCTGTCTCAAAAAAATAAGAAAGAAGGAAGAGAGGAAAGAGGAAATGAAAGAGAAAAGGAAGAAAGGAGACAAAGAAAGAAAGAAACAAAAAGAAAGAAACCGGGTAGACAAGATGATTTAAAGGCAGTGAGTAGAAGCATCAGCCATGGAGTGCAAGACTCTTGCCCTTAGCGGGAACACATTTTCATCACACACAGCATCTGTGTTCCGTCAGGGTGTGATGGGGCCACAATCCGGCTGCAGGTGGAGGTGGGGACAAAGTAGAAGAGGATGGAAATGTGGGGCACAGGCTGCCAGCTGCCTAGAGCTTGGAGATAATGGAAGGTGCAGCTGGAGAGAACCGAAGGGCTGGCCCCATTTCCCTTTGACTTCCTCCCTGGACCACTGTCCCACTGTCTCACATGGCTAAGTTTAGATCGGGGACTAGAGGCATTAAGCGTAGGGTGGTTAGTCCAGTGTGGAGGGACAAGGTGTTATGACTTCAGACAAAAGGCTAATGCCTCACAGTTCTGTGCAACCTTCACACAGGGAGTAACCATGTAAGAAACAGTAGCGCTCAACTCTGGACATCATATTGCTTCAGCTGAGGCACCCCTCAGCTGAATCGTGGCTACACCACTTTAATTCTCAGTGTGTCTGCTGTCCTAGGAGTTTGTAAAGGTCAAATGAGACATTGGATGTCAAAGACCTTTGCCAACTACCAAATACTATTTACATAAAAGTCTTCACTAAATGAGCTAGATTTCAAAGTAAGGTGTTATCGGCCTATCTTTACCATGACTACCTGCCTCTTACGTACTCAGATTGTGTCTGAGGGGTGTCAGGCCTGCACAGTTGGGTGTAGACTGGCCAAGGGTAACAATGTAGTGGCTACAAGAACAGAGTCTCAGTCCCCAACCTGGCAAGCCCGGCCTGGGGTTAGACCCTTACCTGCCTATTACCTTATTCTTAGGGAAATTGCTCCTTGTGGAACATTCCAATTCTTGCTGTGTCAGCTGCTGTGCCCCTCAGTTATGGAGAGGCCAATGAGGGGCGGGAAGGAGTAGGTTAGAAATGAGGACAAGGTGGCATTCTGCAAGCAGCTCGGCTGCTGTTTCTTGTGTTTTGTCTGGGTTAAATCTGTCCTGTTGAACGGGGGGGGGGGGGGGGGG
>PVIH01007445.1:0-43608 GCA_004025045.1 Sigmodon hispidus | reverse complement strand
AACATCTGATTCAAAAAGTACTGAGAGCTGGGGATGGTTCAGTAGAAAAATGCTTGCCTAGCATGAGGAGGCTGGAGGTTCAACAGCCCCCCACACACACACACACACAGACACTGACTGAATCAGTGACAGGGAGCAGGGAGGTCTTAAGACTCCGGGTTGACTCAAACCTCATTAGGTAGGGCAGTCTAAATGTTATCAAGTACTGGACTGAGTACTGCTGTGAAGTAGAATGCAGATAGCAGTAGTGGAATTTGAAATGTACCCACCCCCTTCCCTGCCACAGGACAGCCTACCCTGAGCCCAAAACCAAGTTCCTCTGTCTCAAGAAATGTTCAGCTCACAGAAAGGATGGGACTCTGGCACTTTCTTGTCTAGGCTGCTAGGATCCAGTCTCTGAAGACAAGAGAACAATCAAAACCAGCTCCAAAGTGGAGGGGGCTGCAACAAGACCCCTCCCCCAATAAGCAGTGGTTGTTTTGCACTTCCTGTGAGATTGACGGTTGGGGCCCAGCTAGGTGTGGGCCCAAGCAGCCAGTGTGGTTATTTGTGCAGGCTTTTCGTGCCTCCCCTCCCCCTCCCCACAACTGTTTCCATTCTCAGCACTCAGGTCATGCACACAGGACAGCGGCTGGGGCTTTCCAAGGGACTTCTGAGAAAGCCAGTGAAAGCTGAGGTGAGGTGCTGGTGCCCTACGTAGCCTTGGCACTCTTGGGGAAAGCTTCACCAGGAGGTAGTTCCATAGTCTGGCTATGCACCAAGGCCCCCTTCTGACTGAAACTCAGCTGAAGAACTAACTCACCATCTACAGAGCTCTTACTTTAGAAGGCTGAAGAGCTTCAGCAGCTCAGCCTGGAGCTGAGGGTAATGACCCACTCCCTCCCCCAGAGCTTGGTGGCAGGTCTCCTGGAGGGGACCTGAGTAGATGTCATCAGCCTAGTGAAGACCAGCTTGCTTTCCACAGGCTGGGACAGGACAAGTGGAGTCAGGAGACAGCCTCTGGGTCCTTTCTCCTCACACTTCCCACAAGTGACAGTGGCTGAGGCTGAGGCAGGTGCCTCTGCTAGCAAGGTGGTGCTCCCCTACAGGGAGGGTCACCCCCAATTCTGAGTGTTAAGATGATGGAAATAGTTAATACCTGGAGAGCAATTTTACATAGTATTTTTTATTATTATTTGGCTTGAGACAGGCTCTCACGATGGAGACCAGACTAGCCTTGAGCTAAGTCCCAACTTCAGCTTCTGGGTGCTCGGATTTCAGACATGAGCCACACCTGGCCCTTTTACAGTAGCTACATAATCTTATTTTTCATTTCCAGTCCTTACAACCCTGAAGTAAACAGACTTCAGGATTGAAGTAAAAAGAGCAGTTCACTCCTATTTTACAGAAGGAAACAGAAGAGAAACTAAAACAAGGTACATCTATGATTTAAGTGAGAATATACGGTAAACTTTCTCTTATTCAAAACTACCTATCTTGGTCAATGTGGCATTACCCATGGTTCCTTCCTAGGCCAGAGGAGGGTCTGCTTTCCATGGAAACACAAAAACCTAGATCAAGACCAACAGCCACTAAGGCTAGTCGGAGAAATGTGAACCCCGAGATTGGCAGGACAGCAAGAACAAAGGAGAGGGGCAGAGGGAGGAAGGGAGAGGGGTAAGTAAACCAGGGCCATGGGCTAGGGACACCATGGAGCCTTGGGCCTTCACAGGAGTCCGGTATATCTAGTCAGAGGGGCTACCCTGCCTCAGGACAGCAGGCCTTCCTGCAATACACCAGCTAGCACATTAGAAAGGCTGTACCCCTGTAGCCTCAGAGGCTGCCAGAGAGAAAAAGGCCTCAGCTGAGCTGCCTCAGAGCTCACAGGGCAAGTGAGCCCTCACTCTGAGACAGGAACAAAAGGCCTGGGCCACAGTTTTAAGTACACTGCAAAAATTCATTTTATTGGTTTTTGAACCAAAGTCCTGCCCATGGACAAAGGCAAAGCCTTGGCGGAGGTAAGACACCAGCATCTCACTCTTCACTCAGTCTCTGGGAAGCCACCAAGCTGACACTCCCACTGCACCAGGTGCAGAGAAAGTGAAAGGACTCAAGGGCGGTGTTGCTCTCACAGGCTCTGCCCAGCCAGAGGCAGGGGGCATTTGGAGTTCCGCCTGTTTAGTTCCCCAAGAAAACAAGCCAGGCCAGAAGCAGAGAGCAAGACACCGAGGACTGCAGCTCGCTAGGTCTTTATTGCTGTGTCTCTGGATTTGTAGGCCACTCCTCGACTTTTCAGCTCCCGAACGATTCCTATGACAGACAGGAAAAGGAACAGTCCCATGAGTGCCACGAGGTTAAAGCCGCCCCACCTGCCTGCCTGCCACTGTGAAGTGGGGTTGCCTGATGATTACCTAAGAGCCAGGAAAGTGCCTGGCAACGAGCTACCAAGGAAAAACAAAAAAGCTAGGCTCACAGCCATCAAAAACAAATGTTTGGCTGCGCAGTGGTGGTGCACACCTTTAGTCCCAGCACTTGAGAAGCAGAGGCAGACAGATCTCTGTAAGTTCAAGGCCAGCCTGGTCTACAGAGTGAGTTCCAGGACAGGCTCCAAAGCTACATAGAAAAATCTCAAAAAAACCAAAACAAACAAACAAAGCATTGGAGTCAAACGTCTGGGCAATGTCAGGTAAGTTACTGGTGTTAATTCACATAAAAGACTGACTTCTATTGGGTCTCCACTGCAGTTGTTATTACCTTGGGGCAGGCGACCAGTGACTGACACAGCATATACACCTGGCTTAAAGTTACCTGAGGAAGAAAGGAGATCACAATGGGAATGAGTTAGGACTGAAGACCCATGGAGAATTAAGACACAAATGGAAGCGGGCGGAGGGCTGTGTGTGCCACGCATGTGGAGGAGAAGACAACTCTTCTCTCCTTCCGCCATGTGGGTCCCCAAGATCAGACTCAGGTGGGCCAGTCTGGCATTGCTGGCCCATCTTGCTAACCCCAAGGCTTGACTTTTCTATAATTCTGCCTTTCCCAGCAAGGGACCAAACACCCTGCTGATTTATGGCATCTCTGCAGACGAGTAGGCACATTCCCAACATTTCATAGCCCAGGATAAAAAGACAACACTTACTGACTCTCTGCCACTTGGAGACCCAACTGTCTTCTGGACTCATCATTGCAATGATTCTAGAGAACGAAAAATGCAGAGTCAGCCTGAGCCTCTTATAGAGAGGGCACTGAGAAAGCAACAGCCCTGGCAGAGCAGTCTGAGGAGAAAGTCTGAGCAACATCCCCAGAAAGCTGGGAAGGGGCTGACATAGGGAGGGAGTGGCAATGGTCTTTCAGTCTTCGTCCCTGGCCGTAAGAAGAGCTTTACAGTGGATGACCACTACTGACTATGACCAGCCCAATCACTGTGGGCTGGAGCCTGTGCAAAGGGTCAAAACAATGGCTTGTCTTACTGAAAATAAACAAGATTTGACCAAGCATGTTCTCTAACAAGTTGTGCAGTCTGGAATGCACACGACACATTTTTGGAGGCTGAGATAACACTGCAAAGTCCCTAGTATAGGCAGAGACTGACGGAGTAGACTCTTACTCTAACAGTCCTTTGGCAGGTGGCTCTGATTTCATCTGCTGGTGGGGAGCAGGAAGGGGCTGAAGGGCTAACAAGGTAGCACGTGAGCAGGCAGGCGCCATGAGGAGCTACAAGGCTATTTCTGTTACTCATCCAATAGTTCCTGGAGTCTGAACTGTCAGGTCGTTCTAGGAACTGACATGTTCACTGCCTTCCCCAAGGCCATTCTGTTTTCTGGCAACAGGGCTGGAGTCTATTTTGACTCATGGTTTAAGTGCAACCGATCTCATCTCCCTTCCGGGAGTGCCATGAGGGATAAGGAGAGTTACCTGGCTCCGCAGACTGACCAGGACAGGCACTGACACAGATCCCCCTCCCACTACCAGAATTTTCCCAGCCCTTCCCAATCTGCCCTGTCTACAGCTCTGTTACCCACATGACTGAGCCTAAAGGGAATGTCTACACTTCTCCAGACATACCTGGCTGTTCCTACCCTGTACCTCCAAGTAAGTCACACTCCTTTTATTTGAAATGTTCTTTCTACCTCATCTCAACTTCCTACAAAATCCTATGGTTCTAGTTAGGCCTGAGCAGGCAAACTTGCAATCCTAACTACCTAGAGGCTGAGGCAGTAAGATTTCAAGTCCAAGGTCTGTTTACCCAACTTAAAATGATGCTACTTCAAAAATAAAAAGTAAAAAAGAGGGATGAAGACACCCTCCCCCCATAGAACATTTTGGCATTCACAAAGGCCCTATGTTCAACCCTCAATAAACAAGAACACAAAAAGAATATAGTTCTTTAAGATAAATAACCACACCTCCCCCACCTCTGGCTAAAATAATGTAGCCCTTCTCTGGTTGCCATTAACCTCTGACTTGCTTATTCTTTAAAACCTAGTATGTGCTGAAATATACAATTCAATGTAACAAAACAAAGCAGATTTAAAAGTGGGTAAAATAGAACTGGGGACAGAGCTCAAGTCGGCAGACGGCTAATCCAGCATGCCCTAAACTGGCTTCCAGTGGTGTGGTAGTGAACACCTCTAACTCTAGCTCAGCAGGTGAGGGCAGGACCACCCTCCATTACATACCAAATCTGAGGTAGTTTGGGTTGCAAGAGACCTTGTTCCAAAACAAGACAAAAACAGGAAATAGGAGCAGGGGAACTTTAGTTTTAAAAAAATTTTAAGCCTGGAGTGTTTTCCAACTGTTGATCCTCGTACCTCTACCCCCAATGCTGGGAGCACAGCCCTGCACAATCATGACCAAAGGATTTTAATAGACTATAACATTATAACACATAAGACAAGTGACATTGGCTTGGAATGTAGCTCAGCCATGGAGCGCTTACCCAGTGCATATAAGACGTGGGAGTCAATCTCTAGCACTGCAAATAAGGAACTTTTAAAAATGGCTGTAGCAATAATAAAAGAGCAATGTCATCAATTATTAGATGACTATAAATCAAACCCACAAGATATTTAATTCCTATCTATTATGGTGGCAATTATAAAGGCATAACCCACAGCTATCAGAATCAATCTTAAAAACACAACCAAGAAACCTAAGCCAGACACATCTTTAATCCCAGCACTTGGGAGACAAAAGGCAGGTAGATCCCTGTGAGTTCAAGGCCAGATTTGTCTATATGAGTTCCAGGACAGTTAGGAAGACAGAGAAACCCCATCTCAAAAAATTAGAAACAAAAATCAACCAATCAAACAAACAAGAAACACAAGAACAAAAACCCCAGAAAGTAACAGAAGGTAGTGAGAAGGAGAGATGGGAACCTACATGCACTTTTTTTGTTTCCCAAATAACTAAATAGTTGTTACATTATCATATAGCAATTCTACTCATGGACAAACAACCAAAAGCTCCGAAGCATGGACTTAGGCAAGTATATGTAGATCATCTTCATACCTGTAATCTTCATAATGGCCAGAAGGTAAGAAACAGGTCAACAGTAACAAATTAAAAGATCTGTATTATACACATATATATAATAAAAATAGCCAACTTAAAAACAAACAAACAAGCTTGGGAGGCAGAGAACAGCTCGGTGATTAAGAGCACACACTGTTCTTGAACAGAACTCATGTACCGTTCCCAGCACCCACACGGAGCTGCTCACAACTGCCTGTAACTCCAGCTCCAAGGAGATCTGAGGACTTTGGCCTTCTTGGGCACCTGCATTCTATGTGTATACCCTCCACACACATACACATGTAATTAAAAAATAAAAATAAATCTTTGAAACAATTTTTTTTAAAAGGTCAAATTGGTAAGAATTCCAAGTGTGGGGGCTGGAGAGATGGCTCAGTGGTTAAGAGCACCGCCTGCTCTTCCAGAGGACCCGGGTTCGATTCCCAGCACCCACATGGCAGCTAACAACTGTCTGTAGTTCCAGTTCCAGGCAAACACCAAGGCAAATAAATAAATAAAGTTAAAAAAAAAAAAAAAAAAAGAATTCCAAGTGTGTCTCTTACTCCTACCTCACTGTGTGACTGAACATCTTTCAAAGCAGCTGCACACTTTACTTATAGATGGGGCGCCTCCATTTTAGACTTTGTATTTTCAGACAGGGTCTCATGATGCAACCATGGGCTACATGACACTTGTGTCACCTCCTAACTCAGCCTGAGTGCTAGGGCTGAAGAAGCATCAACACATCCAGCTTCTTCATTAATCATCAATCTTGAATGGCTAATAAACAAAGGGAATAGAATACACGAGTGTGTATTTGCATGCATAGGAACTAAAGGTTCCAAATCAACAATTTCTTTTTTGCCTAATCTTTTATTCCTCCCTAAAAGAAATCAAGCCCACCTTCCTAAATTAACAAATATTAGGCTAAAGCCCAGTTTATATGTAAATCTTTAATTGGTTTGGAATGCAGAAGAAATTCAGCAATGTGTCTGTCGCCTTGGGGAAGAAGACTAGGTCATTCATTTCCCTTTGTCTCCACTGGACCTGGACCATCTTGCCAAAAGAAAAGTCCTCTTATAGGCCTCTTCAAGATTATCACATTTGTTTTCTTTTTATTTATTTCATTTTGTATATCATTTTTCTCGTTAACTTATTTGGGAGCATGCCTCCCCACCCCCGGCCCCCAAATGCATGCCTGCCAGGGCACAAGCATTGAGGTCAGAAAACAATTCTAGGAACTCAGTTCTGTCCTGCCACCTTGTGGGATTCAGGATGGAAGTCAAGGTTATCAGGCCTTCCATCTTTACCTGCTGAGATAGAGTTTCTCATAGTCCAGGCTGGTCTCAAAAACATTACGTAGTTAAGGCTTGCCCAGACTCCTGATTCTCTGGCTTCTTTCCCCTCAGATGATAAGAGCACAGGTGTAAGCCACCATCCTCACTAAGGTAATGTTGAAGGGCATAGTTTACTCTAACCATACCTTCCTTTCCCTTCATTTTTAAAATAGATCTTCATACATCTGTTTTTTGGAGATGACAACTGGAACTCTGAATGTGGTAATCACATGCTCTACTGCAGTATTATACTTCCAACCCTTCAACATTAAGGACCTACCACCTCCTACACCCTGTGCCAGGCAGTGGGGTACAAGATAGTTCTACCACTGAGTTGACAGGAGTTGGGAAGCACTGTTAAACAAACACAAAAAAAGGACACATCATTTTAAATTTTCTCCCAGACTGTTTAAGACCATAAAGACAAAATGAAATTAATTTCAATATTCAACCAAATACATCCAAAACGTTATTTCAACATTTAACTAATGTTAAAAATTAAGATTATTTGGCATTCTTTTTATTCAAGCTGAATTTGCTCTCTGGGGTGTATCTGTCTCTTAAACATATTCTAATTTAAACTTACCACATGTAGAGTACTCAGCAGCCAGAGGAAGCTCACAGCTACTGGTTCCAATGCATAGATTAGTGGGTCTCTAAAGAACTGTGGAGACCAGGTAGTCTTTTGAACTCAAAAATCTGCTCCATATTGGCTTCTTGGGTCAGTCAACATGGTGCAGAGGTGAACAAAGGAACAGGAAGGGGCTTACCCATCAAATGAAGAGCTGGTGCAGTCATATACCATCTCTCGGTTGCCTTTCATTTGTAGATATGCTTCACAATTGTCACACCCATCATATTCAAACTGGTCTATAGTCTGGAAAGAGAAAAAACAAACCAAAACAGGGAGGATGGACATGAACAAGGTCTTACTATTTCGATGAAGACAACCTCTTGGTTCCCTATGTAGTCTAATACCCACCCACTGCTCTCCACTCCTATTCCTAAATCCCACCCTCACACTTCTCCTTCCACCCCTAATTCAGCTTATATATTTTTTCCCAGTCTCCTAGCGTCTTTCCAGTCCGACACAGTAAGTTCACCTAACTGCCCGGATAGGGAGCCAAACCTGTGTTAAGAGCTAAAAGGCAGGTACGACCACGCGTGCTCTCCGCCGGCACGAACGCCTGCTCATGTTCTTTCGACGTAAACAAAGGCTCCCATAGGCTTCCCACTTCCCTAGCGACCTCCCGGGATCTCAGATTTTTTCCTTTTCCGTCTGTGGTCCCATTTTACCCTCTTTCATTTTGCCTCCACAGTCTCTCTTACAACCAAGTCCCCGACCGACACCTTGACTAACGAACACAGCAAACAAGCCCGCAGGTGCCGCAGATCCTTCGGCACCGTCTCCAGGGCCATCCTCAGCGACACGACAAAATACAGGAATAGACGGTCACCCGCTCCACAGCCGCAGGAAGTAAACAGACCGTCACCCACAATGCCTGTCACTTCCTGTGCGCAACTTCCTCTTCCGGTGCAGGCGTTTGTCCGCCCGTCTCCCCCTTGGAGAAGATGGTTTCTCCCGTAAGGGAGTGTGGGCGGAGCAACCGACAACCACCTGGGCCGCGCGCGCCCGTCACCTGGACTCGCTCGCGCGAGCGAGCGGAAGACGGTGCGCGGGGGAGGGGGGCGGGACATTGGGGTGCGGTCAGCGCATGCGCAGGAGATGTGGCGCGGAACTGAGCAGCGTACCGCGGGCCTTTTGATGTAGACCTTAGGCTGCAGCCCCTGGTTTCCTTAGGATCCCCGATGAGAAAACATAGATTGTTTTATTTTGTTATTGCGACGGCAAATGGTAATTCTTAGGCTGGTCTCTGCCTACAGGACGGTGTACCTTGAACTTCTAAACTTTGGGAGTGCCGGGATTATGGGCGCGTGCCACAACGCCTGGGTGTTTTACTTTCTTGAAACGAGGCTGGTGTGGAATTCCCTGCCGTCATGTCTCAGCCTCCCGAATGCTCAGAAAGAAGCCTGCAGCTTCACGCTAGGTCGTTTTAAAATGTAATCCAGTGAATCTTTGCCTTTCTGCATGTCTGTAGAGAGAAAACAAACCCGGCAAGATCCCGCCCCTTCTTGTAACTGCGATAGCGTGCTAGGGTTTCGTTTGCCGCCCACAGGAATGTTAGTCCGAGCTGCGCCATCAGGGGTGGGGGAACGTACGCATATTCAATTCCTCCTGAAAGCCTCTCTCGTTTGCACGCCCCTGCAAGTAATTTACGCTTTGTAAAACTCTTGGCACATTTAGACATAATTCCATGAGAACATCTGTCGATTAGGTATCTCACTTTTCATACACTCAGCCGCCATTCAACAACGTATGGCACAAACTGTTTTGCCTTCTAAACTCGGCACCCAGACACCTAGTACCCTGAGCAAATCATACAGCAGCACGAGGTATGGTGCAGTGTGAACAGAGCAAGGCCCCTCCTGACCCTAGGGAATTTGTAGAGAGCACGAAATACACGTGTCATTCGAAGGGACCACCGCAGGAAGAATTCAGAGAAAGTACCAGTTCTCTTGGAGTGTAGACAAAGTGTAGGTAGTCGGTAGTCGTTGTGTTTATCTGAATTGGAGCGTCGGTATATAAATAGTTGCAATCCCCGCCTTTCTCCTGCCAGCCCTTCTAACTGAAACTGAACTGTCTGTCGCAAGATTGAGTCTTGGATGTACCAACCTACTTTCAAATGGAGTCTGTAACTGCATTTTAGATGCTTTCT
The DNA here is from genome assembly GCA_004025045.1 of Sigmodon hispidus. Lineage (NCBI taxonomy): Eukaryota > Metazoa > Chordata > Mammalia > Rodentia > Cricetidae > Sigmodon > Sigmodon hispidus. The sequence goes on along the minus strand of PVIH01007445.1, from coordinate 33,998 downwards.
AGCACCGAGAAATATCTTTTCAGTTTGGAATACGTTTTTACTGAGCTATCTCATGCAAGTCTTGTGTCAACTCTGAAGGAGGATCATTTTGTTGATGGAAAAGCTGGGCATCCTGCTGGGGAGCTGGCTCAGGACCCACTACATTAAAGCTGAGCATGATGGTATGTATGCTACAGTAATCATCGCACCGGGGCCAAAGATAGGCAGATCCCAGGGGCTTCAGGGCCAGCCAGTTCAGTCAAAAGAGAAAGTTCAAGGTTCAGTAAGAGACCCTTTTTGTTGTTTTCTCTAGAGAAGGGGTCTATTATGTAGCTCTGGCTGTCCTAGAGCATGATATGCAGATCAGACTGGCCTCAAACACACCTTAATACACATGTGTATACATACACACACACTACCTACATATATACCAAGGCACCATATTAGGTTAAGGTCACATACCCACTGAAGCATCAGAGTAAGCAACAGTACAATACAGATAAATAACTAGACATGGTGTTCTCTCTGATCTTTTGAAGCCATGTTTTAGGGATTTAAAACCACCCTATCCTTAAGTTTCTGTTTTCACAAGTAGCATAAAATAACAGTACATGCCTATAATCCCAGTAATTGGGAGGGGGAAGCAAGAAGATCAGGAGTTCAAGGCTAGTCTCAGCTATGAAGTGAATTTGAGTCAGGCTGGTCCTCAAAAGTTCAACAAAAGGAAAGAGAAAAGATGAAATTGTTATCTTGAGTAAAAAATCATAATGAAATAAAACCACAAAGCCAGATTATATTTATGGATAAATATATTAGCAAATAAATACATCTCTCAACATAGTGCCTGATTCAAGCATCTTTCTGTCTGGTTCAGATATAAATACCCATGTGGGTACCTGGGTGACAGTCTCCCGCTGGCTTTGAGGAGAGAAGGTTCCCAAGTCGGATCCCATGCCCATTTTGCCCTCACATTCACATTCCAGGCAAGAATAATGCCTGAGGGGCTAACAATGGTCAGGTAGCCCTGGGTTGAAAACTACAGGAGGCCCCTCAGCCCTCACCCACTTGGTACAAGCTGCCCAGGCCAACCTTTTGCTTCAATTCCACGTGCACACCTTCTGCTGCGTTGTATGGCTTACACTGGGAAGCTGGGCCTCTGGGCCCGGCAAAGTCAGGGTCACAGGTTACTCTTGTCCATCTTTGCGCTGAGATGGACAGAATCCGAGAAGAACTCTGTCCTTGCTCATCTTTGTTCTGCTCTCCCTGCCTTCATTTCATCCTCCCTCTTCCCGGCTGTTCAGTGGAGATTCCTTTCTGCTGGCTTTGGGATTTAGAGACAGGACAGCTCTGAGAAGGGGCTATTCTCTCTGTCCTGTTCTCCACCTCAAAGGACTGGAGTTGCTTGAGTGACAAGGAGTTTGACAATCAGAAGAGTCATCCCAGGTTTGTCAAAAGTCCCCACCTCTGGGACCAAAACCTACAACTGAAGATCAGTTTAAGAACAGGGAGGAAAAAGCTCTCCTCCCTGAGCACCAAGGCAGGCATGGGTGAGAGAAGGAGCAGAGACCTTCCTGGGGACGGGGTCTCATCTAATCTCCTTGTTCTTTGTGAAGAAGGAAAATAATAAAGCTGAAATTGCTCCTGTGAAACCTTGACACACACTCAGCTGAACTCACTGGCTTGTGTGCACCTGATGCCTGGGACAAAGGAGGCCCAGCAGGCACCCAGCTGGACTTGGAGAAAGAGCAGCACCTTGAGAACACCAGACATTCGCCCTAGCTTCCTGTCAAAGCCTTTAGGGACCCACTCCAATGGCATAGTGGCTGGTGGTCTGGCTGGGCGAAAGACTTTCTGCACAGTAGGTGTATTCTGCAGACAGGAGCGGGACCTGGGGCCAGGGCAGAGCACCTCCTGCCACCCACCATCACCACTCTCCTTCCGGTGTTCCCAGGAAGTGGGGCAAAAACAGATGCTTGCTTTTGCTTCTCCCAGGAGCAGAGTCCTGTGCCATGCTGGGTAGAACCCTGGGTCAGCTGCAGCACTCTCCTGGTTGGAGCTATGTCTGACCATCTCACATCACACAGCCTGTTCACACAGCTCTTCAAGCTCCTCCTCTGAGCCTGCGTGACAAGAGAGGGAGAAAAGACGTCACTGAATGCTGAATGTCCAGCTGGTCTCCTGCTTCTCCTACCTGTGGAGACTGTGGCTGGGAAGGGACCACAGAGAGGGAGAAACAGGAAATATGTCTGGAAAGGTGATTAGACTGAAAGCTGAGAGGAGTCCTTTGGGAAACGAGAGAGAAAAATAAACCTAGAGAAATACTTACAGCAACTGTTGAATGACCAGCACTTAGTATTCATTCATTCACCCAATAAATATGTATTAAGCATTCATTGTGAACTTGGCTTACTACCATTTGCTGAACAGACTCTCCAGAAGAATGAGCTAGGAGAGAATGCATGCATGCACATGGATATTGCGACAGTGGAACAGAGATGCATCATGGGAGCAAAGAGAGCACATCCAGGCACAGCAGTGAGGAAAGACTTTCTGACTGAAGATTCTCGAGTTGGAATTACAGGAATCAAGAGCTGGGTTTGTAGGGACAAGGAAGTCAGTGAGATATTCTGGGCAGCAGGAACTATAATTAGTGTTTATCCAACCTGACTAAAGCAGAGGAAGGGGATGGAGATGGAGCTAGCTGGTGCTGGAGCCCTGATGGCCACGTTAGGCTTGAGTTCCCCTTCCAGTGGACATAACAGAGCATTTGATTCTAGACGGTTTTGCCTAGGGCTGGTGACCCCAGCAGGAGCAGAGCTGTGCTGCACCAGAGTATGGGACACACTAGGTGTGCAGCCTTCTTGCCTTCATGGCCCTGTCAGAGGGAGGCTGTCCTCCATAGAGGTAGGGCCATCATCGGTAAACTCAAGGAGAGGCAGAGCTAGCAGAGGCCCAGGGAAGGGCAGGTGTGAGGATCAAGGAAAATGGAGGCCCGGACTCCAGCTCGAAAGGTGGCCTGACTTTAGCAACACCCAAAGCAGTTATGACAGAGCCCAAAGGAGCCTGAACACTTGTCCCATGCCCACACCACATGACTGGACACTTTCATCCCACACACTAACTGCTTGCATGCATGCCTCCCCATTATCCTGGGTCTCCTGGACCGTAATCCCCGTGTGCTCAGAAGCCTGTCTAGAAGCTAGCACAGAGCGAGCATGTAAGCAGGAGGGAATGAATGGATGAATTGTCATTAAGCAGCCCTTAAGTTCTAGAGGATCCCAGACCTTAGACTTAAGGACCTCTGAGGTCGTCTTTTGAAAAGGAAGGGCTCCTCTAGCAATGGCTGTAGGCAAAGAAGTGTACTGTTCATATAATGTCTCTCAAAGGTTGGAGGGAGCGGGAGATAAAAGCCTTGGAAAGGGAGGATGGTGTGGGCAAGTGAATGCTGAAAGCTTTGGCTTATAGCTGAGGATTTATGTTGGTGCCATTGGCTAAGACACAGAAATGCCATGAGTTTCCATGAAAATGTAGCTGGCCTTATTAACAAGAGTGCTTGGAAGAGAAGGGCCCCTGGGGAGGCCGGGGACTACCTATGATTTCTGTGCTTCAGATAAGTTACATGCTTCTCAGCTTTCAGCAGCCCCTTGGCTGTTTTCAGCTGTCCCGCAACATCCAGCTGTAATCTCCTTTCCCCAGAACACCTGCTTCTGGGAAAACTCACCAGGCTGGGCTGGGAGCACCTGGCAGTGTGGGTAAGGGCACGGTCCGCCCTCTGGCGTGTCAGAACTCCACTCGGAAGGCCCTTCTCCAGGAGAGCATGTTCCCAGAGGCTGGCGCGGTGGCAGATACAACCACACCGGCTGTGAACTCGAGTAACAGGGGCCTGGGGCTTCATGTAGCAGCCTCCTATCCAGGCCTGGAGGTCTGAAGATCAGTGGCTGAGCCTCTGGGGGCCAAGGGTATGCTAGGCTGGGGCTGTAGTGGGGAAAAACCTGGCAAGTTGGGTGTACAGTCAAATCCTGGGGCCGAGAGGTTGGCAAGGGTTCTGAGGAGCCGCCCCGCCGTTTTCTCTGTGGGTGTCGGACAGGGAGGCTGGATTTCTGCAAGTTCAAAAGACTGTTGGGGTTGGGGTTGGGGTTGGGGCTGGCAGTTTCTGCTAGGCCAGGAGCTAGCTCTGTAAGGGACCTGGGCCTTTGTGTGTTGGGGAGCATTGAAGAAGCTGCTGGGTTGGGTGTGGTGAACTTCTGGTCTGAGAAAGACGGCTGCAGCTGGAGCTGAGTCTGAGAAGCAGTATGCCTGGCCTGAGGGACCCCAGGCTCTGGGCCAGGCTTCCTGCCATGCCAGTGGAACCGCTTTTTATAGTGCTGGTGACGGTGGCGGTGATAGTGGATGTGGCTGGAAACCCGAGTCTCTCCTGTGGGCACCACCGAGTCCAGGGAACGGGGTCGAGAGGTTACACTAGGTTGCATTCCTTTCCCTTGGGGATCCCCTTCAGGACTGCAGTATACCAAGGGGTCAAAGTCACTGCTCAGGGAGCTACGGAAGGTAGAGCTGCTGCCATGGATGCCCTGCAGGCTGATGTCTGTGCAGTTGACCACGGAATCACTGGAAGAGCCATGACACGGCCCTGAGCTAGAGTCACTGGCTGGCCCATCTGCCAAATAGCCACTGCGTTCTGTACAGTAGCTTTCTCCAGACCCGCTGCTGTCATGAGGCCTGGCCCGGCGTAGGGCCACTGGGCAAGCAGTGGGGTGCTGAGAGGTACATCGGAGGTGGTTCAGTCCCCAGCCCCGTGCATAGGGGTGCTGAGATACTGCCAGGTGCTGCTGCTGTTGTTCTGATGCCCGGAGATGAGAAGCCCTAGGGAGGCGTTGATGCCGAGAGCCCACACTCGGCTCCTGAGAGGGTAGAAAGGGTCTAGGTCTTGGGGGCCGGGCCACTGAACTCCTGGAAGGGCCCAACAGGTAGGCAGAGGGGAGATGATAGTGGGCATGGCCAGGATGCTGGCGAATGAGGTGGAGTCTCCTGCCGGGTTCCTGGTAAGATGGAGAGGCTGCCAGGGCCTGGGAAAATGAATCTCCCTCTGGGAAAAAGAACAAAGAAATGGAGATTTGATTTCACAGACACAGACTTAATAGAGAATTAAATCAGAAAGGCATAGCTCCTGTATCTGGACCTGTAATAGCCTCTGAACTCAGTTTGGGGAACCAAGACCATCTAACCTAAAATTTACTCTTTCCTTTTATCAAGCTGCCAGCTCCTGCTCCTCCTGCCGTTAACTCACACTGTCCCTTTGGATGGACCAGCTAGCACAAGGTTCTTCCTTGCTGATTTCATGTCCATCTTTTAGAAAATTGCTATTCCAATCTCTTTATTGATATAACACTAGAATAATTAATTCACAAATAATCCAGATTTAGAATCAACAATACTGTCATGAAAATACACTCTTTAGGAAAATGAAGATGAGATCTGTATGAACAGCCCTTCCCAACAGACAAGGTACTCTTAAGTAGTGTGAAGTGGAACCATGGCAGCTGCTTCTCCTCAGCCTCACAGTAGAAACCCTTCCCCAGGGGGCAGCTATGTCCTAGCTGTCTGTGTACATGGGGAGCCCTTGGTCCCCCCTCCTACCTACGATGTTGAACATGCAGAGGGGGCAGGTCCGATGCTGGTGTAGCCAGGGGTCCACACAGGTGCGATGGAACTCATGGAGGCAGGTAATGACCCGGAGCTCCTGAGGCAAACAGAGTGTCTCAACCAAAAGTTACAAAGATCTCCCTGACTCCCAATTCAGTCACCGACTTGCAAAGGAACAGGAGGGCAATGGAGATGTGGGCTTTGGTAGCTGGTGGGTTTAAGCTGTACAACTTTGGGTAAGTTCTCCCCCCCACCACCACCACCCTTTTTTGCTTTTATTCTATTTATTTTGAGATAGTCCCACATAGTCCTGAACTCTCCATCCTCCTGTCATCCAAACGCTGGACTAGAGTCTCTCGCCACAATGCTTGGCTCAAGTTTCTTAACAGTTTCTGCTGTCAGGAGGGATAAGAATGCAGGCCATTCCCCACCCTCCTCTGCTTGGGACTGACATGAGATAATGCGTTTGAAGTGCCGCTGTGGCCTGACTTGAGGCTTCCTCTCAACGATGCTGATGCTTTTTCTTAGAAGTCAACAAGATGACCAAATTTAAGAGCAGCCCATAGGCCCAGATGTAGCTGGGATGTAGGCATACCTAGACCGGCCCGCCTCCATCCCCCGCCTGGCCCATCTCACCTGCCCCTCTGAGAACTCCTCCAGGCAGATGGCACACATGGGAGCTGAGCTGCAGCTACTCCCTGAATCTGCCCACTCAGCCCGAGCCCGCCTACAGCTGGCCTGGTACCTCCTGGTGGCCAGCTGACTGATGGCCCAGGCTGTCCGTTGCTGAAGAGGGTCCTGGGAAGAGGAACAGAGTTCAGATTGAAGCAAGGGCTCCACTTCCCGCTCCCTTGGGCCCCAGCTTGGACTTAGTTCTATCACCCACATTAGATCTCACAGCCAAGTACTGACCCTGAAGGTGCATCCCTTCAGATCTCATACATAGCTCTGACCTTCCACCCCACCACCTTGCTATATTCCATTATGCTTTTCTATGCTAGTCTATGTATATGGGTGCTTGTGTACATGTGTATGTCTGTGCACCATGTGTGTGCCCAGTGCCCAGTGCCCAGAGACAGTACTGGATCCCCTGGAATCAGTAACTCCCATGCTCACCACTTCTGGCCTGTGCTGTTTTGTCATATTCTCTATGCAGACTCGCCTGGTCTGGTTTAGAAATGGTTAACCCTGTCTCCCCTTCCTGCCGGCTCCTCTTTGCAAATCTGCTCTCTATACCTTTCCATTGCTCTCTATAGCAAGCACATGTTGCCATCAAAAATATCTATATATTTTACATCTTTTATCACCTGCTTCCTCCCGCTAGAATGAAAGCTTCTTAAGAGTGAAGAGCTGGGCGGGGCTGGAGAGATGGCTCAGCGGTTAGGAGCACCGTCTGCTCTTCCAGAGGACCCGGGTTCGATTCCCAGCACCCACATGGCAGCTAACAACTGTCTGTAGTTCCAGTTCCAGGCAAACACCAAGGCAAATAAATAAATAAAGTTTAAAAAAAAAAAAAAAAAAGAGTGAAGAGCTGGGACTGGAGAGATGGCTCAGCAGTTAAGAGCACTGACTGCTCTTCCAGAGTTCCTGAGTTCAGTTCCCAGCAACCACATGACGACTCACAACCCCCTGCAATGATGAGATCTGGTGCCCTCTTCTGGGTTGCAAGGCACATACAGCCAGAACACTACTCAATAAATAAATCTTAAAAATAGAAGAGCAAAGGGTTTTGTCATTTTTGCTCTCAGTGCTGTTTCCAGCACCTGAAACTGATATATATTACTCAGTATATATATATATATGATGGATGAATGGGATGGATAGATTGGATGGATGGATGGATAGATGGGATGGATGGATGGATGGATGGATGGACGGATGGGATGGATGGATGGATGGATGGACGGATGGGATGGATGGATGGACAGATGGGATGAATGGATGGATGGATGGATGGGATGGGTGGATAGATTGGATGGATGGACGGATGGGATGGATGGACAGATGGATGGACGGATGGGATGGATGGATAGATTGGATGGATGGACGGATGGGATGGATGGATGGATGGATGGGATGGATGGATGGATGGATGGGATGGATGGATGGACGGATGGGATGGATGGATGGATGGATGGGATGGATGGATGGATGGACGGATGGGATGGATGGATGGATGGACGGATGGGATGGATGGATGGACAGATGGGATGAATGGATGGATGGATGGATGGATGGATAGATTGGATGGATGGACGGATGGGATGGATGGACGGATGGATGGACGGATGGGATGGATGGATAGATTGGATGGATGGGATGGATGGATGGATGGATGGGATGGATGGATGGATGGATGGGATGGATGGATGGACAGATGGATGAGAGATGAAGGCAGTCTCATGTCATCAGAGAGCCTAGAGTTTATTTAGATGGAGAGTTGTGGTGATATATTTTATATTTAATTAAAACAGTCTGGGATATCAGAGGACAGAATCAGCCACAGTCAAGCCATGAAGGTCAGGGAGTGGTGACTCACGCCTTTAATCCCAGCACTTGGGAGGCAGAGATCCTCTGGATTTCTGTGAGTTCAAAGCTGAACAGAGCCAGGTGGTGGTGGCACCCACCTTTAAAGCAGGAATTGAGATAGTTGGGCCCAGAAAAGAAATACATATAAGGAGAAAACTGAAGTGCTCCCCTCTTGTCTGTGGTGCCCAATCTGCCCAATTCCACTGAGGACTGGTGGAGATAGGACCTACCCTGTTCAGTCTGAGGCGTTAGCTGGGTGAGAACTGGCTGCGTCTCTCTGATATTTTAGCTTTTCCCCAATATCTGGCTTTGGGCTTTATTAAAATACTAAATTAAATTTGTGCAATAGAGACTGTTTCAAGGGCATAAAGACACTGGTGAGCCTCACATCTTTCCACTTCCACATCTGTACCCAAGCCCTCTTGTTCTAGGGAGCCCACACTGCTCACCGGCCTACTGTGGTGGGGGCGACACCTGATTCGTAGCACCGAAGCCAGGATGATCACAAAGACGGTGCCCACCACAGTCAGGAGGATCCACACGTCATAATCTGGCTGGGGATGTGGGGGAAACAGAGGAGAAAGGGTCATAATCTAGAAAGAGCCAGGCCAAGTTAGGAAGGTCACTGAAGTAAAGAGATGGAGTTGAAGACTCCCACCCCGAGCCCCGACCTGAGGGATGAAGGATGGAGCTGGAAGGACTGGGTAATCTCTCAGCTTTGGGGCTGCAGGAGAGGGATCTCTGGGTGCAGCTGTGACAAGTCTTATTGGAGACCCATGCATTTGCAGGCAAAGGAGGAGAGGATCCTTTGTTAAAGTGGGAGTTACTTGCTGGAGAGCAAGCAGCAGAGAGTGGAGAGGTGCCCCCAGGGGTCAGAGCCTGGGCCAGGCAGGCAGGCTTCCCTAGGCCCTGAAATCACAGGGCTGGAAACAGCTTTAGGACTCACCAGACCCAATCTGTTCACCCTGTAGATGAGGCTCAGAGAGCAGGAGAAACTCCCAGAAACACGGAGCTGGGGACTGAGGTGGACTAGAGGGTTTCCACTGGGGGCTGGTAGACAGATACACAGCTGAGGCCTGACGTGCTTACCCAGGCTGGGGGCTCCTTCAGCTCAATCCTCACGTGGGCCTTCCGATTCTTGTACACAAACTCCATCAGCTTCTCGGCATCATTACCCCAGATCAGCACCACTGGCCAAGTCAGCCCCAGGGGCTGCTGTAGCTGCAGAGAATAAGATCCCACAAGGGCTCTCTTGACTTCTGCTATCCCCAGGAACCCTACCTTCCTCCATCCAGACCCTTCCTGGAATACCCGCATGGCTCAGTACCTGCTCAGCAGCTGACCGATCCTCAGTGATGTCAAAGAGAACTGCATTGGCTCCCCGCTCGCCAGCCATTCGGGCCTACAGAAACACACCAGAGGGATGTCACGTGAAGACCAGCCATGGCTAGCTCTCAACCCTGAGCTCGCTCACGTGTGTGTATGTGTGTGTGTGTGTGTGTGTGTGTGTGTGTGTGTGTGTGTGCGCGCGCGCGCGCGCACGTGTACACACACATTTCTCCGGAGGATGTGCACCTTGTACACTCAAGTGTATGTGTGTGAGGAATCAGGAAGCCTGGGATCCCTGGCTGAGCTGCCCCACTGCCTTCAAAGAACAGCATTCAGTCTTTCATTTTGAAATGGAACAGTCGCCCAGGTTTTCCTGGGTGCCAGTAAACCAGCTTTGGTTCTGGGGCAAGATAAGCCCCTGCACGGGGCAGGGAATGACCAGCACTTGGAGGGAGATGGAGAAGAAACAGAAGCAGAGGAGGATCCAGCCCTGTGTATCCAGAGGTGACCATGGAATGCCACCCATCAGGAGTGGGGCTCAGGCAAAGTGCTGAGAGTCTAGGACACGTTCTGACTCAGCCTCCAGGGCAGATCCCCCACCTCGGTGCATCACACAGGGGCGCTGTCTCCCTGCCCGGCTCTAGTTTGCCAGACTCTTTGGTTCCAGTTCTGGGCTTTAAGGAATCCTGGTCTGGTGTTTGATCCCTCCATCCTCTCCCTCGCGATGGCAGGATGGGGGAGGGGTCAAAAGGGCTGCTCCCACAGGTGCACATGTACCTTCGCCAAGGGCTCCCAGAGTACATTTGAGGCCATGCAATCTAGCCAGCCTTGCAGCAGCGCAAATAACAACCAGACAGACCAAGAGAGGGAATCTGGGGCCCGTGTGGGGGTGGGCGGAGGGACGTAAGAGCACCCACAAACAACTGACAAGCACGGGCTCTGGGAAGGTGCTGCTCCCAGCCTGGAATCGGACCCGCCGGCCTGCCTGCCACCTCCACCACCGTGCCAAATCCCCCACCCAAGGCCCCTGCTGAATCTCTGAGGGCAGTGAAGGAGTTAACCCCTCTGCCAGTCCTAGTGGCAGGAAGAAGAGCCAGTGCTAGGACTCACTCACTGCTTTGATCTAAGCTGGCTTCCCAGGGAGAGCCTGTTGGGGCAGGTCCCTGCCAGGCAGGCTGGGAGCAGCTCTGTCCTGGGCTCTCTGTTCCCCACCCCCCCAAGAAGTAGCAGGGGCTAGCGGGCCTCTCAGAACCAGTGGCCTGCAGGCAGGGGACAGGGCGAAGGCAATGAGACACTTAAGTAGGCCCTTATTTTGGTTAAGATAGCCTTCTTTTCTTGTCTCTTGCTCCAGGGAGCTGGGCTGGTCCCTCTCCAGGGCCTGCCTAGAATAAGAGACTACCACCCCAAGCCCCGAGGGAATTCATGGACTGGAGAACAAACTGAGAAACTGAAGTTTGCGCTGTGATCACTTCCTCCCAGAAAGCCCAGCCGACTCCAAACAAATCTTCAGGGCTCTCCAAATTAGAGCTTTCCAGAAGTATTGGCGGCAGTGGGACATGACTTTAGTTCCAGCCTGGCAAGGCAGAGGCAGACAAATCTCTGAGTTCAGGACCAGCCTGGCCTACAAAGTGAGTGCCAGGCTAACAAGGGTTACACAGACAACCTTATCTCAAACAAAAAACCCAAACAACAATAACAACAAAGGAAGTGTTGAGAAAGGAACCTACAGGGGAATCCTACTGGTAACCCCACAGTCCCGGGATGGCCAAGGAGTGGACTGGGCTCCCAGTACCCACACATTGAGATTTTGAGGGTCTCAGTCTCCCATACCCAAGATTCTGGGCTCAGTGTGACCCAGAAGAGCATGGTACGACTGTCTTTGGAGATTTTCTTATTTCTCCATCCCGATCTCTTTGAAGAATTGGGATAGGAACAGTAGAAAGCAATTACTGTGAGGTTCAAACACCCTAGCCCATTACAGCCCATAATTACAAAGTTGTAAAAGTGATCAAAGATCCCAGAGAGTTTGCCAACAGAGGAAAATAAACAGAACTTTCTGGCAGTGGGTTCCCGTGTCTGGGGTTCTAGAGACAAAAAGTAAGATTTGGGGGTGGATGGCAGTCCAAGTGGGGCTCTCTGCACCTCTGGACCTCTGCCCACTTGCTAAGGAGTGGAATCTGAAAGACAGGAAGGATGAGTAAGCTCCCACAACCAGAAAACACCCCCACCACCACCCCCCCAGCTTCAGAAAGACAATGCAGAGTTCTCTCAGGGAGCTTCAGAGTGAGCCAGGCCTTGGGCCAGCAAGCAAAGCTGCACCAGGAGCCAGTTCAGAACATGCAGAGAGGGAGGTGGGATCCTGTCTCTTGGTTCACTAGTCAGCTATTAAAGTTTCCTCTGCAGATGGCAGTGGCTACTTCTGTACATCACCTGCTCGTCCACAATGCAACAGCATCTACTCTGCCTGAGCTACTAAGTCAGGAAGACCCTGACCCTCCATGCACATAAAACTAGAATGCTCATAACGGTATTCTAGAGCACAAATGAAGGGAACAGATAAAGTTGACACTTCCCACTTGGAAATGCCCTTTCCTCTACAACTGCCCAATCCCCAATTTGACACAAATACTCAACACGCAAAACAGACAAAGGTGAAGCAGCTCCCTCTGGGGGTGGGGTGAAGGGGAAGCACCCTAACCTCCTTCACACACCCCCACCCCCTCCCTGGGCACCTTCAAAAAACACAGACTTAGTAGAATATTTTGTTGAAAGTCCACTTGGCAAAGGCCCTCATCTGCTGGGAGAAGAGGTAGAGGGAGGGCTGGGTCATGCTGGACAGACTGAGCAGGACAGTGGCAGCAGGCTGCGCTTGCGCAGCGATGGAAGGAAGAAGGCATGTGCTCCTTACAGAGATATATTCCGCCCAGGGCGTCAAGTGGAAATCCTAGCTCTGCTCCCACTATTCACTGTGAGACTTTGGGGTGACTCTTCTATGCCTCTGTGTTTTGTTTTTTATGTAAACCGGGACAATAACTGACCTGCCTCATAGAGCTACTGTGAAAAGCACATTAATTAATCTACATAAAGTACTTAAATTGGTACCTGACACATGGTATTATATCAACTATTATATATGGTGTGTGCATGTGAGTCTATTTAGTCTTTAATATTCCCCAAGACAGTCAGTAAGGAATCCCAGGACTCAGAGGACCTGAACTGGTCCATGGACAACAAGTGATGAGCAGTGAAGACTGACATCATCGTGACATCATCATCCAGGACTGCAGTCTCCAGAGCGCCCACTCTTTATTTTGTTTTGTCTTGTCTTATGGCAAGGTCTCACTATATTGTCAGGCTGGCCTCAGACTCTCCATGCTGCTCACTCAGTATTCCTACATGCTGTGATTATGGTATGTGCCGCCACATCCAGGGACACACACTTAGTGTATACAACACTCTGGGTTCAATCCCAGAAAAACCAAACCAAAATGAAACAAAATAAATAAAAACCCAGTATTGGATAGTAATGTCTGTGACAACACATTGCTCACGGTAGTCATTTATTGATCAATTACTATGTGCTTAGCACTGGGTTATGAGTTTGCATGTGCACTGTCTAATTAAATCCCTATAAGTAGGGCAGGAGAGGTGGCTTAGCGGTTAAGAACATTGGCAGCTCTTTTGGAGGACCCAGGTTCTATTCCTTGCACCATCATGGTGGCCCATTACAATTTCAGCTCCGAGGGATCTTATGCCCTCTTCTGGCCTCTGAGGTTACCAGGCATGCATGTGGTACACAGACATGCATGCAGATAAAACATCAACACACGTAAAATACTCTGTCCTTCATTTATTTGATTTTCTTTTTGAGAGGGTGTCTTCTATCCTAGGTGAGACTTGAACTTGATATGTAGTCAAAGATGACCTTGAACTCCTAACTCTCTTGTCTCTACTTCCTGAGTGCTGGATTCCAAGCATATACCACCACACTTGACTTACCGTTAAGATTAAGGCAAAACCAGAATAGAAACCAATTTGGGTTAGTGATTTTCAATTTTTTTCTTTACCAGAGACCTTACACTTCCTAGGAGCCATAGCTTGTGTGTGTGTGTGTGTGTGTGTGTGTGTGTGTGTGTGTGTGTTGGGGGGGCAGGGCTTCCTGGGCCTATAATATGAACTTCTTCATTCACTACGCTCTCCTACCATGATGTACCACCTCAGCACAGGCACAGAAATGCTGAAGCAGTCTACTGTGGGCCTGGAGCTCCTAAAAACATTAGCCAAAATGAGTTCTTCTTGTAAATGGTTTTCTTAGGTATGCTGCCACAGCAACAAAAAGTCTAATGCACCAGGCACCAGGTAAGGGTCACATGCAGGGAAAAACAAGAGCCCTGATTACCAGGTAGTAGGCAAGGCACTCCTTTTAAATCCTTACCATGCTTTCTGCTGTTTTATTTTTACCTTTCTTTGTGCATGGTCTTATGTAGCTCATGGTCTTGAACTTGCTATGGAGCTACAGCTGAAATTACAGGTGTGCACCACCATTCCTGATTTATGTGGGGATGGGGGTTGAACATGGGGTTTCGTGCATGGTAGGCAATCCCTCTACCAACTGAGCTATCTATCCCCAGCCCTTATCTTGTCTTGGAGACAAGATCTTGGCACGTAGCCTTAGTTAGCCTGCAATTGGCAGTGTAGGACAGGCTAGTTTTCAACTTGTGGTGATCCTCCTGCCTGTGCCTCCAGAGTACTGAGATTACAGGCCTGTGCCACATGCCTGGTTTAGCCTTTATTTTGTGTTTGCTTTAGTTCAAGCACTGCTGATGCTTGAGGCACATTAGTTCCCATACATACGGTAAGCACAGGGGAAAGCAAACGGTGTTCCTTGCCACAGCGTCTATGCACACTCGTCTACAAGAATTCTGTCCTTGGGGCCAGAGAGAGGACTCAGGGAAGAGCACTGGCTGCTCTTGCAGAATAACCCAGGACTGGACCACACCCACACAGCAGCCCACAACCATCTTAACTTTGGTCCCAAGGGACTGGATGCCCTCTTCTGGCCTCCAAGGACACCAGGCAAGCCTGCAGTGTATGTACATGCAGGCAAGACACGTAAGATAAAAATACATTGTTTTGTTGTTGTTCAAGACAAGGTCTCTCTATAGCTCTGACTCACAGAGATCTGCCTCTGTCTCCCAAATGCTGGGACTAAAGGCGAGGGCCACAATGCTTGGTTAAAAATAAATATTTTTTTAAAAGTCACATGTTCCTGCAGAGGTCAAGGAGAAGGCCTCCGGTGTAGATGCACCTTCACAGTTGGTCACATGTGCTCGGGCAGTGCAATCTCACACTGTGTAAAAGAACAGCAGGAACCCGAGTGTGGTATGGGCCTGTGACTGTCCTCAGCCAGCCTGAGTCACGAGGACCCGGGTAGGCCTGTGTTCTTCTGCCTGAATGAATATTATTTTAAGTTCTATCTGTTTTTTCAAGACAGGGTTTCTCTGTATAGCCTTGGCTATCCTAGAATTCGCCCTGCAGACCAGGCTGGCTTTGAATGCAGAAGTCCACTGGTCTCTGCCTCCTGAGTACTGGGATAAAAGACATGCACCACTACTATCTGGTTTATTTTTAGTTTTTTTTTTTTTTAAACTTTATTTATTTATTTGCCTTGGTGTTTGCCTGGAACTGGAACTACAGACAGTTGTTAGCTGCCATGTGGGTGCTGGGAATCGAACCCGGGTCCTCTGGAAGAGCAGATGGTGCTCTTAACCTCTGAGCCATCTCTCCAGCCCCTATTTTTAGTTTTTACATTTTAATTTAATTTTAAATTAATCTACATTTTAGTGGGAGGTATTCTGTTTTGTTGTTTGAGTTTTTGTTTTTATTTTCAGTCAGGGTCTCATATAACCCACGTTGGCCTCACACATCCCATATGACTGAGATGACTTTCAATTTCTAACCACCTTGCCTTCATCCTGGAGGGCTGGGATAAAGCATACAGCACTAAGCCTGACTTTATGAAATGTTAGAGAACAAACCCTGGGCCTGTGCTGGCTAGGTCAGTTGAGCCATATCCCCAGCCCTAATTTACATATGACCCTTGTGCAAGCCGAAGCTATCTTGCAGGCTCAAAGTTAACAAACCTCACAGGAAGTGTGTAAACACTGTAGGGAGAGTAATGACTTCCACTTGGCTGTTCTGCTTCCCTTTCTTGAGTCAGGGTTTTGTTATGCAGCACTGGATGACCTCGCACTTACGATACAACCCAAGCTGCAAACGCACAGCAATCCTGGCTTAGCCCGCTAAGTGCTGGGACTGCAGCAGGAGCCACCATGCTGTTTGCCTGTCTTTATGAAGTGCTCAGCAGATGTTTCTGAAGTGTGAAAAAACCCTCCAAGTTACATCCCACCTTGTACCTCCCACAAGGAGGTTTGTGCTGAGGAAGAAAAGGCCTCATGAATTTCTAAGAGCTAGAGTTGGGTAAGGAGGTAGGAGGGTGAGGGTGGGCCTTCAGGCTGGGATCAATCTGAAAGTTCTAGGTGGTTGGTGGAGTAACACAGAAGTGTGAATTTCTACCTCTCTCAACTCGAGAGGGAATCAGGCTTAGCTTTTTTTTTTTTTTTTTTTAGATTTATTTATTATGTACACAGTATACAGATGAGGGCACCAGATCTCATTATAGATGGTTGTAAGCCACCATGTGGTTGCTGGGAGTTGAACTCAGGACCTCTGGAAGAGTAGTCAGTGCTCTTAACCTCTGAGCCATCTCTCCAACTCCCAGGCTTAGCAATTTTTAAAAAATTACTTATTATTATTGTATGTGTATTGGTGTTTTGCTTGGATCTGTGTCTATGTATCACCTTTGTTCCTGGTACCTGTGAAGGCCAGAAGGAGCACTAGATCCCCAGGAACTGATTTACAGATGGTTGTAAGCTATCACGTGGGTGCTAGGAATCAAACCCAGATCTTCTGGAATAGCAGCCAGAGTTCTTAACCACCAAGCCATCTCTCCAGCCTCAAGGGCTTATCATTCTAAGAGACAAGGAGACAAGAGAGCCCAGGGTCCCCACAGCCCAGTGCTGGATGCAGCTGAGGACGTGTAGTGTGAGAATCTACCTTACTGGCCAGTGACAGGCAGGGACGAGGAGCCCGGCGAGGACTCTCCAGCTTGACGATGCTGATGAATCCAGGCTCCAGGTTGTCGTCATCACTGGCATTGCACAGGTACAGGGGGTGGGACTGCAGAGAGACAGAGCTGTATTAGAGGAACTCGGAAGCAGGTTTGAGCTATGGACAGGAATCAAGCACTTCTGTATTATTCTAGGCAGGTTCCAGGTTAGTCTCTTTTTGAAAATGTTTAAAAATAATTTGCTGGGGCTGGAGAGATGGCTCAGCGGTTAAGAGCACCGTCTGCTCTTCCAGAGGACCCGGGTTCGATTCCCAGCACCCACATGGCAGCTAACAACTGTCTGTAGTTCCAGTTCCAGGCAAACACCAAAGCAAATAAATAAATAAATAAATAAGTTTAAAAAAATGTAAAAAAAATAATAATTTGCGTGTGTGTGTGCATGAGTGTGTGTGACTATGAGCACACGTGCTATGGTGTGTATTGGAGGTCAGAGGTCCAGCTTCAGGGCTTTTTTTTCTCTTTGCCATGGGACCTAGAGAATCAAACTCAGGTTTCCAGGCTACCACCACAAGTTCTTTGACCTGCTGAGCCGCTCTTCTGGCCCCCGGTAGGTCTCTTGTTACTACAAGAGTAGACCTTCCCTGGGCATGGTGGCTGATACCTGTAACTCCAGAACTCAGAAGGCAGAGGCAGGAGGTTTGCCAGACATATGAGACCAGTTACACAGTGAGTTTCAGGCCACTGTATCTGAAAGAGTAAGTCTTTAAAAAACTATTTACATTTTATGTATGAGTGCTCTGCATGCTAGAAAAGGGCATCAGATCCCACTATAGATGCTGTAAACTGCCATGGATGCTGGGAATTGAACTCAGGACCTCTGGAGAAAAAAACAGCCAGAGTTGTTAACCACTGAGCCACATCTCCAGCCCCCAAAAGAGTGAGCCTTATTACCAGATGACTCCATATTAAACTAGTAATTTGTCAGTTTGAAGGTGCTGGGGGCACAGGGGGTGGGGAAACTAAATAGAATAAGTTAAAGGGGGGAAATGGGAGAGCTGGGTATGGTGTCCCATGCCTGCGAGCACAGTACTCAGAGGGCTGAGACTGAGGGAAAGCCACAGGTTCCAGACCAGCTTGGGCTACAGAGTGAGTTTCAGGCCAGCCTGAGCAGCTACAACATTTATATTTGACTTTGAAAGCAAGATATCCTTCCCCAACTCATAACCAAATTATTTGTCTTACCAGTTATCTAGGGTATTTTTCATTGTTTGAGACAGAGGCTGACTATGTAGACCAGAAGCTTCCATGCAGCCAGGCTCCCGTCCCTGCCTCCCTCGTCCTGAGATTATAACTGTGCACCATCATGACCAGCCAATTATATCTGTGAAGTCAACAAGGCCCCAAACAAGTTCCTAGAATGTTGGTGACACCCAAGATGTTGTCCTGGGTATTCTTCACACATTCTTTGAGTGACCCAACCAACCCCACAACCATGGCTCTCCACTTACAGCCTCACCTAAGTGTCAGATCCCAATGCCCAGATGTTCCTACATCCTTCTGTGTGAGGAATCTGAAATGAGATGCCTGAAACCCAGCTTGCTCAAAACTGACCAAACCAGTTTTAGTATAGTCTAAAACTGCATCTCCAGTGTCTTGGGATCAGAGGCCTGATCCACCTGTCACCCAGCTAGGAGCTATCCACCCAGTCTCCTCTATTTCCTTCAAACATCAGCATGTAAGAAATCAACAAATAAGGGATTGGAGAGATGGCTCAGTGGTTAAGAGCACTGGCTGCTCTTTCAGAGGTCCTGAGTTCAATTCCCAGCACCCACATGGCAGTTCACAGCTGTCTGTAACTCCAGTTCCAGGAGATCCAACACCTGCAGACATGAATTTGGACAAAACATCAATACATAAAAGAAAATCTTTCTTTTAAATTTATTTATTATGTTTGCAGTGTTCTGCCTGTATGTCAGAAGAGGGCACCAGATCTCATTACAGATGGTTGTGAGCCACCTTGTGGTTACTGGGAATTGAACTCAGAATCTCTTAAAGAGCAGCCAGTGCTCTTAACTGCTGAGCTCAATTATTAAATAAAATCTTTTTTTTTTAAAAAAAAAAAAAAAAAAAGCAGACATGGTGGCACAGGTCTTTAATCCCAGGACTCAGGATGCGAGGCAGGAGGATCTCTGTGAGTTTGAGGCCAGCCTGATTTACAAATAAGTTCCAGGACAGTGAGACCCTGTCTCAAAAATAAATGAATAAATAAATAAAGGAAAGAAAAGAAAGGAAGTCTCCCAACTCACTCAGTTCTATACAAATACTTCTGCACTTTGAGCCTTCTCATGTAGGCTGCTCTGAGAGTACCAGGCAGAGAGGATCCATCTAGCATCATTCTAGATTCATTGTAAAGTGGAGGCTCAGGGTCCAATGACCCGTCTCTTCACTCCTGTTTCTTCCCAACTCAGCCCAGCTCCTGCTTTACAGCTGCAGCATCACTGCTACCAGGAGTCCCTGGAAACTTCTTAACTAGGCTTGCCTTACCCTCCACATTCCTTTAGACCGTGGCTGCTAACTTGAGCATGCTTGCTTCTAGGAAAACTTCTATGATGCTCCTCACAGCTGTCGGGATAAAGTCTACACTCAAACTCCTGGCCTGGGGTTTGGGATACAGCTCAATAAATAAAAGCACTTATTGTGTGAGCCTTGATCTGGAAATGCACATAACAACCCACATAAAGGTAGGAGACGATTGATTCTACAAAGTTGATTATCTGACACCCACATGTGTGCTATGGCACTCATGCCCCCCCCACAATCATGTGTGTCTGTGTGTGTGTGTGCATGCATGTGTGCATGCTCACCAGCGACACAGGGACAGTTTTTAAAGGGTGTGTCTGGGCTAGGCTTGCCTCATGGCTAAAAGCCAATGCTGGCTGAGAGTGCCTTTCCTGGCTTTGGTGAAAACTGGACTCTGAGAAAGTGCAAATGTCCTGAAGGCAGAAAGAAGTGAAGTGTGGGGCTGGAGAGATGGCTCAGAGGTTAAGAGCACTGACTGCTCTTCCAGAGGTCCTGAGTTCAATTCCCAGCACCCACATGGTGGCTTATAACCATTTGTAATGCAATCTGGTGCCCTCTTCTGGCATGCAGGCAGAGCACTGTATATACAATAAATAAATAAATCGAAGAAGAAGAAGAAGAAGGAGGAGGAGGAGAAGAAGAAGGAGAAGGAGAAGGAGAAGAAGAAGTTAAGTGTGGAGGGAGCATCCTGCCTCTAGAGCCTTAAAGGGAGCTGTACCAAGCAGTGAGCATCTGAAGCTCAGCCCAGGAGTTTGGACCCTGCAGAATGATGGGTATCGAGAGACTGGACCCCAGCAGAAAGGGTGTACCCCTCAGATTTCCCCCTTCCTCCCTCCCTCCTCTCCTGTTTCCTCTTTCTTTTCGGAGACAGGGTCTCATTAGCCCAGGTTAGCCTCAAACTCAATGAATTTCTCCTCCTTTTTCTCCTGCTGAGTGCTGGGCTGGGGGGTTGCAGGCATGTGCCCCACACTTGGTTGATTCAGGGCTGGGATGGAACCTAGGGCTTCATCCTGCTACATGAGCACTTTTTCTACATTTAGTTACATCCACAGGCAGGGAATGCATCCAACTTGTTTTCAGTGCTGGAGATGGGGCCCAGGACCATGTGCATGCTAGACAAATGTTCTGCCACTGAGCCGCAGCCCTGGGGCTTCCTCCCCTGATCTCAAAGAGTACCTGCATCTCGATAACAGGTACCTGTGGTGAAGAGCGTGGGTTTCAGGGGGCTCCCTAGCTAGTCTAGGTTTCATAAAACTCTAGGGTTGTGCTCCTTCCTTTGTGAAGGAAAGCTCCCTTGCACCAACTTTCTGCTCACCTTGAGAGATGGGGCCTTGGAAACAGATTTAACAGACAATATGTGACATTTCTTGTACAGTCAGACTTGGTTACAATGAGAGCTTTGCAAGTATTCTGCAAACTAGTTATTCAGACCCAGACTGTTCATTACCTAGCTAGGAAGCTTGCTGCTGGGGGAACCTTCACCCGTCCTTCCAGGCACCCCCCAAAGGAGGGCTTCCGGGGAGAGAGGAGGTTGAAAGGCTCTTGTCTCCTTAGGATTCAAGGACTCCTCTTCGAAGGAAATTGTTGGCCAACCCATCCTTTCAGTGATACCGGAAGAGGACCAAGTGCTTTTAAAATTCAGTGAGTGTGGCTGGCCAGGGCTCCCAGAAAATGGAGGAATTTAAGGATTGGTGGTTGGTGTGTGAAGCCATGGGCTGGAATACCCCAGACCTAGAGATGCCATAAGGGAGATCCAGATCACTCAAGTTTTGAATTGGCTTTGCACATACTTACACCCCTTGTGAAAACGTGTGTGTGTGTGTGTGTGTGTGTGTGTGTGTGTGTGTGTGTGTGTGTGTGTTTGTCTGTCTGTCTTATATTATAATCTTTTTGTTCTAAGAGACATGGTCTTCCTATGTTGCTTAAGACAGCCCAGCAGGGCTCATGTGGCCCTTCTGCTTTAACCCCTGGAATAGCTAGGGCTCCAGCTGTGGACTCCAGCTCCTGGCTCCTATTTTCATGCTTTGTTTTAGAGATGGTGTCTTGCTGTGTAGCTTAAGTTGTCTTAAACTCATCTCTCTTTCAACCGACTCAGTGCTGGGGTTACAGGCGTGGATGCTGCACCTGGCTGTATTTCATATTTCTGAGTCTATTGTTCTTTCTTTAATGGATTCATTCTGGTTTAATTCTATGACAGAGATAATCAATAGTGAGATCAAATTCAAATGATCTCACTATTTACCTGAGGGACCTTGGGCCAGTTACTTTCTGAGCATCATAGCCTTCATTTCAGAATAGCAACAACAAAATGATTCCTGCTCATCCCAAGGACCAGAGATAACAATCAGTAAGCACCCATTACAGACCAACACGTAGCAGGTGCTCACTAAATAGGAGCTGGCTTTAATATTGTACTTGCAATAACAATTTCTCTTCTTATTCCTGGAAGAGACAAGGTCCTTTCTGACTCCTTCCTCCCTTGGCGGTCAGCAGTGCCTCTGAATGCCAGCATTCCACAAGGTCCAGTCTGGGACAGCTGTTATCCACGCTCACTTCCCTCCTGGTCTCAGCCCTCCAAACCCCACTAAACAAGCTCTTCCAGTTTTCAGCCTGCCTCCTTCCCATGTGACCTCATTACGGCCTCACAAAGGGCAATCCGGAGCTCAAGTAAGCCCTGTGTCTTAATTCTTGGGCACCTATCACCTCCTCTTGGGCGTAGGTCTTTTGTGAGCCATGTTGCACTACCTCCATTTCCTGCCCGCCCCCCACTTCTGCTGCAGTTCTGTGATCCCATACTCAGACCTTCACCCAGGCCTTGGACAGGTAACTTTACTGCCTGCAACAATTTTGCCTTTGTAATCAGAAGCGCTGGCCAGACATCAAAGGCGCCTCTTTCCTATTTCCTCTTTCCAGATTTTATAATCATCCTCACCAGTGTACCCTCCATTACTTGAACTTAGAACTACCTGACTTTTATCTTGGGCGGCAGGACACACCAGCATCATAAAATAAAGCTCTTGTTGCTTGGGGAAAAGCAGGCCAGCCTGCAGCTCCTGGCTCTGGGCTCCCAGCTCTCGGCTTTTCGAGATAGGGTTTTTCTGTGTAGCTCTGGCTATTCTGGAATTTACTCTGTAACCCAGGCTGGCCTCAGAAATTGGCCTGCCTCTGCCTCCTGAGCGCTGAGATTAAAGGTGAGCACCACCACCATTGTGGCTTATTTATTTTATTTGAAACTAGGTCTCACATAACCTAAGCTGGCTTCAAATTCATTTTGTAGTTGACCCTGACCTTGGATGATTCTCATGCCTCCATTTCCCATTGCTGGGATGGCCTGCCAGGCCACTGGGTAATTTTTTAAGCTACACAAAAGATCATATTGGTGAAGAAAGAGAATCTCCCTGTGGAGCATTGGTGCTAGTGAGCAAGAGGGCAGGTGAATAGATGTGCTAGAATGAACTAGTGAGTGAAGCAGAACAGTCTGAGGGAAAAGCCCAGTTCAAAGACAATCTAGTTTGGGATTTTGTATATGGTGAAAAAATGAGAACTCGGGCTACAGAGATGACGCAGTAGTTAAGAGTGCTGGCTGCTCTTCCACAGGACCTGAGTTTGATTGCCA
Organism: Sigmodon hispidus; assembly: GCA_004025045.1. Taxonomy (NCBI): domain Eukaryota; kingdom Metazoa; phylum Chordata; class Mammalia; order Rodentia; family Cricetidae; genus Sigmodon; species Sigmodon hispidus. The sequence continues at coordinate 11,196 of PVIH01007445.1, read as the reverse complement.
GCACTCACCTTCGGTGGTTCACAACTGCCTGTAATTACAGTTCCAGGGAATCTGACACCCTCTTCTGGCCTCCATGGGCACCAGGCACACACACAGTGTCCAAAACACCCATGTACATAAATAAATTTTTTTAATGCAGGAAGGAATAAACAATTTGAATTTGGTTGCCTTACAGTTTATAGAAGCGATGTGAATTGCTAAATGCCTAGCCTGACTCGTACCTATCTGAGATCTGCAAAAGTTATTTTCAGTTTGGTGTGGTTCATGTCTATAGTTCCAATTACCCGGGAGGATGGAGTAAGGGTATCGCCTGGGCTTGAGCAGCACAGCAAGATCTTACCAAAACCAAACTTGCTTTTTCACAGAAGAGGAGAATGGAACTCTAGCTGAAGAGGTTAAGTTTTCCTGGACTAGGCCCTACCCTGTCAGCATCACCAGGCCTTCAGGAATACAAGCTAGAGAGGTACATGGAGCAACACACGTCAGCCTGCCTCCATCCTATGGTGAACACACAGCCCCTCACAGAGCTGTAGTACAGGTACCTGGGCCAAAATGCTTCAGAATCCATCCCTGTTTCTAGGCTTCTTGGCTTGGCTTAGCAAGTCAGAGCCTGGCTCTATCTGTTCCTTTGCCTCTAGGCAGTTCAAGGCTCTGCCTCAGCTTCCTTCTTCCTGATAGGATTTAATAACATCTCTCCTTATTTATTGTGGTTTTTCCAGGCAGAGTTTTTCTGTGCAGCCTTGGATATCCTGGAACTCACATTGTAGACCAGGCTGGGCTGGAACTCACAGAGATTCATCTGCCTCTGCCTCTTGAGCACTGGGATAAAAGGTGTGCACCACCCCCATCCAGTTTGCTTCCAGCCACAGTGAAGGCAGACAGGACTTAGTGGGTTTCCCATGAATAGTCTCTGTTAGTTTGGGGTGAAGAAAGTGTGTTCTGAAATCAGAGGCCACAAAGCTTAGACTATGGTCCTTCTGCCAGTCTCCCTGGGTCCCTCACCCCATAGGAAAGAAGTCATTATTCCATTTCAGAGTTACCTGTCTGTCCTCTTCATAGAAGGTGTCAATGCTCCATGCTGGACTTAGCCCTCCTGCTGTGAAAACAACCTCCAGTGGGGTCTCCTCACCCCATACTCTGCCTAGCCTCTTTGGAAGATTCAGAAGCAGAAGAAATAGGAATTGACAACTCGGATGGCTTTAGAAAGGCCTTGATGTCAGCAAAGAAAGTGTGGCAGTGCCAGGCAGTGGGGAAGAGTCTCAGCCACCACTCACATGCAGACCTTTTATAACATCACATAGTCGTACAGCTATACAGTGATGTTTCCATCATCCGTGGCTGCTGTGTCCCAGCTATTCAAAGAGACTGCAGTGGAGGGCATGCAGTTGGAGCACAGTCCATTCTGGTATTCCTTATAGTGCTGATGGAAACAAAGCCACCATGCTGACACTTGTAAAAGGTGTCATACATACATGGACTGACACCAAACGATAAAACACTATGCTAATGGATCTGCAATGCCCTGTCTAATGCCTTCTAACATGCCGGAAAACTCGTCATGTTACCCTGGCAGCAGCCTGCTACATTCTATGTTTCCCTTGTCTCTTGAGTGCAACAAGAAGCCACACTGGGCATGGCCCGGTGGCACAAGCCTGCAATCCCAACACTCCAGAGGCAAAGCTAGGAGGAATGGCACACGTTTGAGGCCAGCCCAGTCTCCACAGCATCTTTAAGCCAGCTAAAGCTACATAATGAGACCCTGTCTTAAAAGTTCCCTGATCATATGCTATAAAAAACAAAAACAAACCTGGAAAAACCCCTTTTCCCCAGAAGGATGCCATTCAAGTATAACTTATAATCTCTTTAACTATGGGCTGAGGCAGGAGGATAATCATGAATTCTAGGCTAGTCTGAGCTACAGAGATCCTGTAAAACCCACACACAAGGGACAGCGGTGTAGCTCAGTTGACAGACTTCATACCTAGCATACACAAAGCCTTAGGTTTGATCCCCAGTACCAGATAAAACAAAGCATAGTGACACACACCTATAATCTCAGGACTTTGAGAGGCAGCAGTGGAATGATGAATTCAAAGTCATTCTTGGCTTCATAGGGGTCAAGGCAGTGGGTTGTTGTGATATTTTGTGTTTGCTCTAACAAAGCTTGCAGGGGTAGCACACACCTTTAATACAGCACGAGGGAGGTTGAAACAGTGGTATGCCTGGGTGGAGAAAGGAATATAAGGCAGGAAAGAGGCAGGAGCTCAGTCTTTTCTGTCTTATATCCCTTTTCTGCTCCAACACTCCAGGAGACAACAAGAAAATCAAAAGTTCGGGTCGGAGAGATGGCTCAGAGGTTAAAAAGCACTGACTATTCTTCCAGAAGACCTGAGTTCAATTCCCAGTAACCACATGGTGGCTCACAACCATCTATGATGACATCTGGTACCCTCTATTGTATACTGTATACATAATAAATAAGAAAAAGAAAATCAAAAGTTCATGGCCAGCCTCAGCTACACAATGAACTTGAGAACAGCTTGTGTTACATGAGACCTTGTCAGAAAACACAACACAGAGAAGACAGAGATGGTGGAGGGGTGGAGGAGGAGAGAGAGAAGGAGGGGGAGGAAGAAGAAGTTACCACTGGTTTGAGTAACCATGTAGGCTGGGCAAGCCATTCTGCTGTTGCCACAATGACAACACTGTCTGTCACACTCATAGAATAGCCCCTCTGTTAGCAGTGATCCCAGGTACAGGGCACCAGGAAGTTACTCACAAAGGTATGAGTAAGGAAAAGGGACCCACTAAGGATCAGTGGTTACATCAAGTACCCTTGGAAGGAAGGCCAAGAAAGAAAACTAAAAATTCGAAGTTCACAAAGGTTAAAACCTGCTGGGCAGTGGTGGCGGACACCTTTGATCCCAGCAAGCTCTGTGAGTTCGAGGCCAGCCTGGCCTGGAAAGAGAGTTCCAGGAAACACAGAGAAACCCTGTCTCGAAAAACAAACAGAAAGGTTAAAATCTTAAAGATGCTGGGCACTTGGGGACTGAGGCAAGAGTATGTTAGGTTTGAGGCCAGTACGGCCTTTTTCAACACACACACACTTCTTGGAAGACACCCTAGCCATGTGATTTGGACACCTATCTTCCACCATGTGACATACTAAAGGGTCAGCTTCTAAGAATCCCAGGAGGGCCTGCAGATCACCTGACTTCTGACCCTGTTCTGCAGCTCCACTGCACAGAAAGCACCACTGAGGCCTGCCGGGTCTGTCTATTCAACTCTTACCCCAAGAAGCCCTTTGCAGAAAAGCCAAGATCTAGGCAGAGGTTTTAAGGATAACACCCCTAATCCTTTCATTTTCAAGATGAGCGTTCTAGAGGTTCTGCTCAAAGTCCTTCCCAGGCAGAACCTTACCTCTCTCCAGTGCGTTAACTAACTGCCCTTTTACACTTAACCCAATAAACTACTTACAAATAGCTTTGGCATGTTTGGCCTTCTGTCTTTACTGATTCTGTTCTCACCAAGCTCATGTCCAAGATGGTAGGAATTTAGAAACCGACAGAAGCAGGTGATGTTTGCCTCCAAGTCATCATTAAGTTAAAGTTAAGGCTTTGAAGTTTAAAAGCCCCAGACTAAAGCTGGACAGTTGTTATGAAAATGCCCAAAGAGTAGAGTGCTGGTGAGTGACTTTCACCCTGGAATTCAGGAGACAAAGGCAGGGGCAGAGGAGGCAGGGGCAGGGGCAGAGGAGGCAGGGGGGGGGCAGAGGAGGCAGGGGCAGGGGCAGAGGAGGCAGGGCAGGGGCAGAGGCAGAAGCAGGCAGATCTCTGGGAATTCCAGGACATCTCATCTTGAAAACAATAAAAACAAAAACACAAAAGGAGGGATGGGGAGAACAAAGGAATGAAGCCTAAGGAAACTAGAGCATTTATTTAAATGTGCCAGAGGCTCATGGGAACTACCAGTGGGGGGAGGACCTAACTTCAACTGGTCAACTTGACACATGTTGAGGGTTTTCAGCCTAGTGTCCAGCTCAGCTCAGCTGCCTCCCCTTCTGGCTTGCTTTGCAGCTCAAAAGCTCTGCAGCAGCAGATACTGTCTCCTAAAGGGCCAGTCCAAGGAGGTCTTCTCAGCCCAGGCTTTAGATGGCAGATGGTGAGTGGGCATGGATGTCACACCGTTTGCTCGGTTGATTCCAGCCCTTGGTTCCCGGGCAGTTAAAATGGATTATGGATTACATTTACATTCAAAATGGAAAAACTGTGAGGGATGGGTCTGTGCTTCAGTAAGGAAACAATAGGTGGAACATGGAGTGGTGGCACTTGGAAATTACAACAGGAGGAAACACAAACAATTGTTCAAGTCACCAGCCAAATCAGATGCTCAGTCTATCCTCAGAAGCTCTAGGGGTGGGGTAGGGGGCTAACACCAGGCCAAAGAGGCTGCTGTTCAGAAGAGGCAATAGCCAAGACAGGCTCCTGTTGGAAGGAGCCCAGAGGCTCCAGCATGGCTTCTGCCAGCCTTTGACCACAGCTCTGATTCCTTGTCCATGGGGTGGCCCTGGGGGAGAGGCCTGCTTTGGGGGGACTGTTTAATGATTTGCCAGCAAAGAACAAGGCAAACAGACTGCTGGCAGCTGCGTGGATGCAACAGGAGAGTAGATATTTTATTCCCACTCACAGAATAACCCTCCAGGCAGGGGATAAAGAAGAAAGTAAGGCGGGGTTGGGAAAGCCTGGGGTGTGGACCTGCCACTGGGGCTCGGCATTTCACTGGGTCTCTGCACACGGTGCCTGGCGTACATTATAACATTCATACCAGCAAGGGCTTCTATCCTCTGAATATGCCAATATTGTCTAAGAGCACCTCTGAAGCTCCTAGGAACTCAAAAGTAACACACATAAGAGGGTTTTTTTTTTTTTTTTTTTTTTTTTTTTTTTTTTTTTTTTTTTTTTTTTTTTTTTTTTTGATGTTGCTTGTTTTTTTCTTACTTATCAATCCCTAAGATAGCTCTTGTTCTTAAAAATCATGTGTATGTGCATGCATGCATGAGTACACACAGAGGTTAGAGGCGTTAAATCCCCTTTGGAGCTACATCTCCAGGTGCCTTGTGAGCTGCCTGCTGTGGGTGCTGGGAACTGAACCGGATTCTTCTGGAAGGCCACTGTGTGTTCTTAACCTTCGAGGCATCTCTCCAGCCGTGTAGGGTTTTTTGTTTGTTTGTTTTAAATGGTAGAATTCTAAGCACTAAGGAGACTAAAACCAGAAAAACACTTTCTTAACTGGTGTGTACAAAAGCATATGTGGGGACTGGAGAGATGGCTCAGAAGTTAAGAACACTTGCTGCTCTTGCAGAAGACCCAGGTTCAGTTCCCCAGACCCACACGGTGGGTAAATAAGCCCTTGTAATGCCAGTTCAGAGGAGCTGATACTCTTTTTCTGGCCTCTCCAAGAACTTACACACACATGAACCATGGATGCTTATCCATATACATAAAATTAGGCTATCCCTTTCTTTCTTTCTTCTCTCTCTTTTTTAAAATTTATTTATTTTATTAAGAACAAAGAAGTCACACTTTCTATCCTGTATATCCTTATTCAAGGTCCTTTCCCCCTCCCAACACCTCAGGTCATTCTCTCTTCTCCGCATCTCCCCACCCCTCCACCCCCCACCCCCCACCCCCGGCAGGCAGCAGCGGTCCCAAGGTCCCATTGTCCCAATATTGCTTAGTTCAGCCTCCACTCCTGGCAGATCCAGTTTTCTCCCCCTAACCTCAAGGTGAGTCAGGTGTTCCTCTAGGGGGTCTTTTTTTTTTTTTTTTCTTCAAGACCAGGTTTTTCTGTATAGCTCTGGCTGTCCTGGAACTTACCCTGTAGACCAGACTGGCCTTGAACTCACAGAGATAACCCTGCTTCTTGAATCCTGGGACTAAAAGTGTGTGCCACCACCACCCAGCAAATTCCCTTTTCTTTGTCTTCCCATCAATTTTCCCCTGTCTCCTTTACTCAACAAATCAGGAGACAAATGTCATCTCTGCTATGTCCTGTGAGCCAAAGACTTCAAGATCTTGAATCTTATACTGCTCTTTTGCCTCCAACTCCTCAAAACTGGATCCTTCTCTAACCCTCTGACCAGCCCTTAGCTCCCAGACTTAAGCACTTTCCCATTTACTTCCCTAGAGCGGTCTACTGAAATAGGACAGAAGGCATTGATGTCCTGGAACTGGGGTTACAGGCGATTACAAACTTCCTCAGTGGATGCTGGAAATTGAACTTGGATCCTCTAAAAGAACAGTACATGCTCTTAACCACTGAGACGCCTCCCCAGTCCCTGCTCAAAATTCTTAAGTGACTATTAGTATTAATCAGCATTCCATTATGGCCCTCCCTTTAGTCACTTCCTCTGTGAGAGTGCCTGATTATAGTAGGCGCTCAATAAAATATTAGTCATGTTCTCCTTCCTGCAAAGTACACCCAAGCTCCTTAATGTTAGAGACAAGGTCTCCTCACGGCTTGCATAATGCCAAGCACAAGCAGGAATTAAGGGAAATGCATGCTAAGTCACATGCTAACAAGCTAATATGAGATAAATTTGGCGATTGCATTTTTGTTTGATCAAGGAATAACTATTTTCAGATTCCTGTTTTCTCTTCAGAAACCTTGTGCAAATCTCCCCAACACTCCACATTGCCGTCTGGCTCTGCACTCCTCCTCAGTGCTGGAATATGAGCATGAGCATACAGCTTAGCTCTACGTACACCTTATAAACTCAAAAGTCACAGATGTTTGACCTCATAAAAAGGGAGAGTTCTCATTCTTCCTTTTACTCATCATGCCTAATCCCCCCCCCATTATGTTGAGGAAGACTCACCTTTTCCAGGAAAGCCTTCCTCCTTAATGACCTACCCCTCAGAATCAGTGCAGGGAATCAAGAAACGTCCCCAAAACCCTCCCACCACCGCCTGCCAAAGGAACTGCTCTGCTCAGCCAAGACAAAAGTCATTTATGAGTTTCCTACAGCCCAGTATGTGCACGCACACAAAGGAGGTCTTAAAGCCTCGTCAACAGCACAGAGAATGGGAATTCGCAGAGCATTGCACACTAAGGAATGCGGAATGTGTACATAGACGGATTTGTTCTCTACATGGCTTTGAGAGGATACTCTCTTGTCATTTGGGACCCTGATGTGAGTCTTCAGATTTGAAAGAAAATTGTTTTTTGAAAAAAGCCATTTAGAGACTATTGAATGAATTTAAGAAAACATTTGCTGGCGGTGGTGGCGCATGCCTTTAATTCCAGCACTCAAAAGTAGACTCTGTGAGTTTGAGGCCAACTTGGTCTACAGAGTGAGTTCCAGGACAGCCAAGGTTATACAGAGAAACCCTGTCTCGAAACCCCCACAAACAAAAAGGGGGCGAGGTAAACATCCCTTGACTGTTGCCCCAAAGAAGCACTTGTTCTCGTGGGGACTGGCTTTAGCTTTAGTTGGCTGAATGTTTCCAGTGAACACCAATCCCTACCAAGATTTTATGATGACCAGGCCCAGTGGTCTGCACAGAGAAGTTCTGGGAACATTCTGAGTCAATTCAGTCCCAGTACCATTCTGTATTTTTTTCTGAGAAGATCTTTCTGCTTGCTTTTGAGAGATGAACTAATTTCTTTCCTCTATCCTTTGTACTCAGAAAGCCTATGATTAGCACTCCTGTTCTTTGTTTCTGTTTTCCAAGAACCTCCTGCTCAGCTTCCAGCCTACTCCATCCCTGAGGGTGTCTGCAGGCTACCTCACACCAAAGCACATGTATGCTCAACTATTCCAAACATCCCTTGACTTGGTCTTTGTGGACTATGAGCTCTTTGTTATTTCCTAATTGCTCAAACTTCTTTATTTTTCTTGCTAGTCACAGATAGCTAAGGGATACTGAAAAGATAATCGAGTGCTGATAAACAGAAGACTCTTCTGGGTATCAAGTTGGCACTGCATAGAAGTTCCTGTTGACACTGGTCAGGAGACTCAGAGAAACGCCATGAGCATACTGAGTGGGTAGAAGTACTTAGAGAGCCGGTGAGGGAGCCAAATTCCTAGGTTGGAGGGTTCACAGGGCAACCTGGATCAATACAGCACTTTTGATCTGCACAGTTATCAAGGTACAAAGCACCACTACCCTTTGTCCTTTTTATTTTTTGCTCCGCTAATGGAACTCTTTACCCTAAATTAAGATTATTATTTAGCCTTGATGTTGCTTTTATATTTGCAAAGTGTTTTATAATCCTTCATTAGCTAATTTATTCTCATCTCGTCAGCATCGCCCACTTCACAAAACAGGTAACTCAAGAGACAACATAAGGCGTGCAGAGCCTGTGACCTGATCCTGGCCAGACTTCACAGACACAGGAGGAAGCCTGGAGTGAAGGCCAACGTCTTTACAAGAGTTTTCTCGGAGGGGGAGAGAGGCCCAAGGACCGGCTACTCTCCAATGAATTGTCATGTTAAAGTGTTAGCAATAAAATTAAGAGTTCTCACTAGTGCAAATTAAAAGTGTGGCAACTAAATGGGTCTTTAATAGGAAACCAGTCCTCTTGATTGACCAATGGCCTCCATAAAGAGGGCTAAGAACCGAGGAAAAAGAGAGGGTCTGAACTTAATGGTGTTTGTGGTTTGTTGTTGTTGTTTGTTTCTTATTTTTAAGAAAAGGACCAGCCCTAATAATGCAGAGGAGTCCCTCAGCGGCTGCCATGTGTGAGCACTGTGTCCATTCTCCTCACTGGCTGGGACATGCAGCTGTGGAGCTGCTCTCCTGACTGACCTCCACCTGTTACCTTTCCTCTGTCTTCCCCTTCTCCTCTCACCTAATCTATACACGCTCCTAAAGATATAGTCTCCCATCTTTATGTTCTCTATTCTGGAGTTCCTATACACTCTAGCATTTTCAGGTGATTCCTAAATCAGGTCTCTAAGGTCAAACTGGACCATTATACATTATTTCTTTGTTGTCTTAATGTACCCCCAAACTTGAATGTACGGAACCAAAACATGCAACCCTAAGCTAATAACAGTTTATTGTTGTTTGTTTTTTGAGACAGGGTCTCTGTGTAGTCCTGGCTGTCCTGAAACTTGCTCCTGTAGACCAGGCTGGCCTAGAACTCATGAAACTCACCTGTCTCTGCCTCCTGGGTCCTGAGATCAAAGGCATGCCTGCTGCCACTGCCACCACCACCTGGCGCCAAGAGCCCTTCCTATCTGACTTATCTTTGTTATATAGGGTCACCACACCTCAGCGTCACTATGAATCCTTGCTGTATCTAATAACTAGCCTCGAAAAACTACCTTCCCTGTCCCTAGAGTCAGAGGCATTAAAGTGGACTTCTAGTTTCTCATCATTGTCACTCTCTGGGAAGCCTGCAAAACAATACTCCTAAACAAAATGCTAATCATATCATTGTTCTGTTCAGATAGGGACAATCTTCTGAATTAAATTCAGACTCCTTGGCCTATCAAATCGAGATACTGTTATACTGTCTTTGAAAGCAGTAAACTTGTTTTTGCATTTCAATTCTGGCACTTCTAAGATCTGAGTGATCTATCCTATCTGAATCTTTATCTAACGAGGGCTAGAGATGGTTTAGTTCAGAAGTGTGTTCTGCTATTGCAGAGAATCCGGGTTAAGTTCCTAGCCCTGCTCTTGGACAGTTCACATGGTTCAAGGGAGATCCAGTGCCTCTGGTCTCAGCCCGCATCCACACTCACATACATGCACCCAAACAGGTACATACAATTAAAAATAAAGTTAATCGGTTAGATGTGGTAGTGCTCACTTTTAATCCTAGCGCTGAAGAAGGAAGAAGCAGATGGAGCTCTGTGAATTCAAGGCTAGCCTGGTCTATACAGTTAGTTTCTGGCCTGTTTCAAGTAAAATAATAATAACAATAAATAATGTAATAATATATTTTAAAACAGAACCATATCAAAAAAGATCACTGTAGAGATGAAATTGCATATTTAAAATACTAGCCATTCCCACACATAGCATCAACACAAAGTATTACTTCTACTCATCTCATTGGCATCATCCCCATTTCCTTCCCAAATGCACGGACTGTCTGAAACAAAAGGTATTACAGGTCTCAGATTCTCATGCATCCTTCCCATTCTACAACATATGCAAATATTCCACTCAGTCTTCAAGGACAAAGGCACGCTCGTGCTGCTTCTTTCCTGGAGATCTCCTCTTTAAAGTGATGCCCAATATGTCTCATTGTCTTTCTATCATGTCATAATCTTTGTTTTTCTGAACTACATGACAATATAATTTCAAGGAAGGCTTGTTTTCATATCTCATAAAGCACAATGTCTTAACAAAACAATCCATCAATGTATGCTTTGTTGATATTAAAAGCTTGAGATTTTGGTCTCCCAAGAGTGTGTTTGTCTGAACTATACACTAAGGGCTTTTAAACACAGCAGACAACTAAAGAGAAGCTAAGCGAGTCTGAATTAAATCATTCCTACTTCAGCCAACAGGAACTGGTCGGACCTTGTTCCTAGGGAAGACACTGTAAGCTGGCTGCTGGGTGAGCCTCAGAAATCCACTTGCATGCTTTTATTTTACATTACTTTGTGTGTCAAGGTCAGGGTCAACGTTGGGTTTCTTCTTTCATTACTCACCAGCTTATTTTTTGAAACAACATCTCTTACTGAACCTGGACTAGACTGGCTGGTGGGTAAACTTCAAGAATTTACCTCTCTCAAGTCCCACCTCACCTTCCAGTGCTGGGCACACAACTGCTGCACCCAGCTTTTCACTGGGTGCTCAGATCCACAGTCAGGTTCTTACATTAGTGGGGAAGCCACTTTCCCAGCTGAGCTATCTCCCCAGCTCTAACTGAATACATTCAAAAGCATTCTCTAGATTTACTTATGTGTACGAGTGTTTTGCTTGCATATATGCATGCGTACCGTGTGTGTGTGTGTGTGTGTGTGTGTGTGTGTGTGTGTGTGTGTGTGAGATGCCCAGAGAGATAAGAAGAGGGCATCAGGTCCCCGGGAACTGGAGTTTGGATGGCTGTGAATAGCCATGTGGTTTTTGGGAACAGAACCAAGTCCTCTAAAAGAGCTACACGTGCTCTTAACCACCGAGGCACCTCTTCAGCGCCCCTCCCCCATTTGAATACATGTAAATGAGAACATCTTTG